>JACXGK010002955.1:0-49223 GCA_016801125.1 Novumbra hubbsi | reverse complement strand
GGCTCGTCCGGGGGAGGCAGCGGCGGCGGCTCGTCCGGGGGAGGCAGCGGCGGCGGCTCGTCCGGGGGAGGCAGCGGCGGCGGCTCGTCCGGGGGAGGCAGCGGCGGGGCTCTGCAGGGGGCGGCGTCTCAGCTGGGCCTGTCAGGGGCGGCGTCTCAGCTGGGCACTGCAACGGCGGCGTCATCTCAGCTGGGCACTGCAAACTGGCCCTGGGGGCAGGGAGCGGGACACGGGCCCTCGGGCAGGGAGCGGGACGCTGGCCCTCGGGGCAGGGATCGGGAAGCTGGCCCTCGGGGCCTCTCTAGCCGGCATGCCCTGAAACAGCCAGAGGCCCGCAGCCAGGGCATGACAGGTTGCGGCTCTGCTATTAACAGTTTTTCTAATACACTGTGGGGTTAGTGACTCTCCTGTGTATGGTCCTTATAATACACTGCAGGGTTATGGCTCTCATTTGAACAGTCCTTCTAATAAAATGCAGGGTTATTGTGCAGCTATGAACTATACTTCTAAAACACTGCTGGGGTATGGCTCTCCTATGAACTATCCTTCTAAAACACTGCAGGATTTATGACTCTCCTATGAACCATCCTTCTAATACACTGCATGGTTATGACTCTCCTATGAACCATCCTTCTAATACACTGCAGGGTTATGGCTCTCCTATGAATGGTCCTTCAGGTACACTGCATGGGTATGACTCTGAACTGTCCATTTAATGCACAGGGGGACTTTTAGATTGGCCTCTAAAAGTCTAATTGTGAGAGTTGTATTGTATTGGTAAGCTCACTGGGTCTGAGCTTTTCCCATCTCATCCAGCAAAACATAAGCTTGTAAGACAGATGTTATGCCCCCCGTATCTTGTCTCATCATCAGCTTTGCACCACTTTCATAGTCATACCCTTGTCAACATAAAGAGATATTTAAAATTAGCGTTCCAACTTTCTATTGAAGATATATACAGTGGGGAGATCACAATGTAAAGTGGTCATACAGTGGGGAGAACAAGTATTTGATACACTGCCGATTTTGCAGGTTTTTCTACTTACAAAGCATGTAGAGGTCTGCAATTGATATCATAGGTACACTTCAACTGTGAGAGACAAAATCAAAAAGAATCCAGAAAACCACATTGTATGATTTTTAAGTAATAATTTGCATTTTATTATGCATGGCATAAGTATTTGATACATCAGAAAAGCAGAACTTAATAATTGGTACAAAAACCTTTCTTTGCAATTACAGAGAACATACGTTTCCTGTAGTTCTTGACCAGGTTTGCACACACTGCAGCAGGTATTTTGGCCGCAGAAGGGATTTTGGCCCACACCTCCATACAGACCTTCTCCAGGTTTTGGGGCTGTCTCTGGGCAATACAGACTGTCAGCTCCCTCCAAAGATTTTCTATTGGGTTCAGGTCTGAAGACTGGCTAGGCCACTCCAGGACCTTGAGATGCTTCTTACAGAGCCACTCCTTAGTTGCCCTGGCTGTGTGTTTCAGGTCGTTGTCGTGCTGGAAGACTCTGCCACGACCCATCTTCAATGCTTCTACTGAGGGAAGGAGGTTGTTGGTCAAGATCTTGCGATGCATGGCCCCATCCATCCTCCCCTCAATGCAGTGCAGTCGTCCTGTCCCTTTTGCAGAAAAGGATCCCTAAAGAATGAGGTTTCCACCTCCATGCTTCACGGTTGAGATGGTGTTCTTGGGGTTGTACTCATCCTTATTCTTCCTCCAAACACAGCGAGTGGAGTTTAGACCAAAATATATATTTTGTCTCATCAGACCACATGACCTCCTATTCCTCCTCTGGACCATCATTGGCAAACTTCAGACAGGCCTGGACATGCGCTGGCTTGAGCAGCGCTGTAGGATTTTAATCCATTACGGTGTAGTGTGTAACTAATGGTTTTCTTTGAGACTGTGGTCCCAGCTCTCTTCAGGTCATTGACCAGGTCCTGCCGTGTAGTTCTGGGCGGCTCCCTCACCTTCCTCATGACCATTGATTGCCCACGAGGTGAGATCTTGCATGGAACCCCAGACCGAGGGTGATTGACCGTCATCTTGAACTTCTTCCATTTTCTAATAATTGCCCCAACAGTTGTTGCCTTCTCACCAAGCTGCTTGCCTATTGTCCTGTAGCCCATCCCAGCCTTGTGCAGGTCTACAATTTTATCCCTGATGTCCTTATACAGCTCTCTGGTCTTGGCCATTGTGGAGAGGTTGGAGATTTTCTGGATTTTTTTTTTGTTTTGTTTTCTTGTGTCTCTCACACTTGAAGTGTACCTATGATAAAAAATACAGATTTCTACATGCTTTGTAAGTAGGAAAACCTGCAAAATCAGCAGTGTATCAAATACTTGTTCTCCCCACTGTATAAAAAAAACACTTTTACACAAAACATCTCACGCATATGTCAGTTTTAGAGGTGAGACGCATTAATACAGGACATCCCGGAAGTGTTTCCAGTGAAGGTGTTAGCAGGGCTCTGAGCTCTCTGACTGAACTCTTAAGCCTCTGGAGAAACAGACGCTGCTACGGATGTGGGTGAGAATGGCGTTGATGCTGAAACTGCTGACCGCTCACTTCTACCATCTGTCAAGGGATCAACTGGAAGGACAGGAAGAGGAAAAACAAACGACTCGATGATTCCCATAAACCACTTGGGCCTCTTAGACCAGCCAAGATGAGCAGTATCATCACGGGCCAGCAACGTTGCAATCTGCATCATTAGCATCCAATCACTTAATGCTTGGAAAAGCGCCACCGGCACTAACTTCACTCAACGCTTTCCCATGCGGGCGAAAAAGAAATGAATGATACGCAAAAACTAAATTCAGCGATTTAAGTGTTTGCAAAGGCCTACAAGAGAATCCATTTAAATGCTTGTAATTGCAGTTGAAAAGCCAGTATAATTATGCAATTCAGAGCACAAACAGAAATGTATTATATCAAACTTCAACCTACTGGAATGCACATCTAACAGAAGTGTTCGAGCACAGATAAGTTGTGCTTGTAATTTCAACTGCAGTTCCTATGGGATGTCAGAGCGACCCTGCATTGGCAATGAAAAGAGCCACGTCCAATAGGATGTCATCACAAATACAAGTAATGTTCAAGGCAGTGATAATAATGCCACTTTCGGTGTCTAAAGATGTTGATGTACCCATTGAAACACACGGTTCCCTGGTGTAAAGAAAGTGCCTGACATTGTTTCATTATTGTTACCAACGTTCGCTCGTTTGTTTGAATGTCGAACCCCTTTTGACAGTGTGAGTTTGAGACAAATACATATGTTGCACCAATGAATTTCTTTATTTCTTGTGTATCCATCAGTGTGTGTAATTAACGGGGGCTAAGCTTCAGCTATGGGAGAAATTGTAAAGTGTAACGTTTTGTATATTGAGATAACTTTGACACAAATAAACTATTTAAAAGAAAACTGTCACTTCTTATTTATTTTATTAAAATACCTCTGTTCTCCCACCTCTTTCCTTTCTATGTTACAAAAACAGTAGTATCAACTGTATATTATTAACGGTATTAAGTGATGTTAGGCCAATGATGAAAGTCATACTATTATGCATGAGAATCTTATTCTTTCTTAGTATAATAAAGTTACAATAATAATGTATTTCCTTGGGAAAGAGACACTGATTATAATATATGTTCTGAAATACAAACCAATTAAACAGAGCAACACTAATTAGCTGGGGATGGCTAATGTTAGCCACTAGCCATGAACTGGGTTCAAAATAATATAAGCTGTGTGGAGTTAGTTGGAAAGAAATACTTAAGCTTAATTTTATTTAAAACAGGATTCTCCAACCTTAATTCTGTAAGAAAGATGGGAGTTTACCCTCTCCTTAATTCTACAAACATTTCCTGATTTTATTGCACATCAAGTGAGGATTGTCCAAGAAACAAGTTGAACCAATTATGGTCAGGTTGAAGGCGTTTTGAAATGTACCATTTGCCCATGAAAACCCTTTCAGACTTTGCAATGGAAACCAATTTCCGCCCGGGACGTCCGCTCCGCGTCCTCCGGGTCGTCCCTGGCGAGCTCAGAAAGGACAGAAACCTCCCGTGGTGCAGAAGGGCAAAAGCTCGCTTGATCTTGATTTTCAGTATGAATACAGACCGTGAAAGCGGGGCCTCACGATCCTTCTGACTTTTTGGGTTTAAGCAGGAGATGTCAGAAAAGTTACCACAGGGATAACTGGCTTGTGGCGGCCAAGCGTTCATAGCAACGTGGCTTTTTGATCCTTCGATCTCTGGGATTATGACTGAACGCCGTATCGCCACGCGATCAGAGGAGGGCCCGGCAACGTGACAGTACCCCCCTCGACGCGCAGCTGCGCGAGGCCGCTGGCCTGGGGACGACCCGGAGGACGCGGAGCGGGACGGTCCGGATGGCGCCGATGGAAATCCCGCATGAACGAAGGGTCCAGGACGTCCGCCCGGGGCACCCAGCTCCGCTCCTCCGGTCCGTAACCCTCCTACTCCACGAGATACTGAAGACCCCCCCCCCCCCAGACGCCGCGAATCCAGAAGGGACCGAACCGCATACGAAGGCGACCCGTCAACATGGCGGTGGGGGGGTCCCCCGCACAGCATGCTCCTGGAGGGGACCAGTCACCATCGGCCTGAGGAGAGAAACATGAAATGTCGGATTGATGCGATACGAAATAGGTAACTGCAATCTATATGAAACCTCATTGACTTTCCTCAGGACTTTGAACACCCGGGGTCACCCGGGGCATAGTTAGGAGCGGCAGAGGGGCGCTGATCGGCGGCGGCCTTGTGACACCGGACTGCCCTGCCGAAGTGCACGTGGGCCGTACGCCAGACGGAGGCCTCCACCGCGGGCACCTTAGAAGGCTCTGCATGCCACGGGCCCAGAGACGGCTGGTACCCAAGCACGCATTGAAAAGGCGTGAGCAGGGTGGGGGAGCTCCGGAGGGAGTTCTGGGCGTACTTGGCCCATGGCAGGAAGTCGGCCCACTGCGCTGGTTGCTCCATGCAATACGCTCGCAAGAACCTGCCGACCTCCTGGTTAACCCTTTCAACCTGGCCGTTGGATTCTGGATGGAACCCGGAGGTCAGGCTGACCGCGACCCCCAACTTCCCCATAAACGCCTTCCAAACCCTGGAAGTAAACTGGGGGCCCCGGTCAGACACTATATCCTCCGGGACGCTATAGTGCCGGAAGAAATTAGTGAAAAGGGCTTCCGCGGTCTGCAGGGCCGTCGGGATACCTGGCAAGGGGAGCAAGCGGCAGGCCTTCCAAAACCTATCCACAACGACCAGGACGGTGGTGAAACCCTGTGAAGGCGGTAAATCAGTCAGGAAATCAACACATAAATGAGACCTTAGACGCCGTGGAAAAGGCAATGGAAGCAGTTTACCTGAGGGTAAGTGCCTGGGAGTCTTACTCTGGGCACAAACCGAACAAGAGGAGACGTAAATCCTGACGTCTCAAGCCAACGTAGGCCACCGGTATTTATCCTTTGCCGTCGTGATGGTCCTGCCCACGCCAAAATGACCAGAGGAGGGTGACGTATGGGTCCAATACAGGAGTCTGTCCCTCACCTCCTCCAGAACGTACATGCGACCTTCTGGACACTGAGGAGGGGGGGGCGAATTTGGAGGTGGTCAACGGATGGCTCCCACGGAATAATAGGTTGCGTTACCTGACGGCACATATGGGTGCCCTGTTTGCTCCTACCTCGCCCGGATCCTCTCCTCGGGGGGTGTGCGTCGGGTGTGCCATCCCGACGCGGGGGCGACGAACCCATCTCCATGGCCTCCGCGGCAGGGGGGCAGTCCGGAGTGGATGGAGAGGGACCCCGGCGCTTTCTTCGGCTAGACATGATGTTATCCAACCAAGTGGCCATGGAGATGAGCTTGTCCAAACTCGCGGTGACGTCGCGGCATGCAAGCTACTGGCAAACCCCCGCGTCAAAACTGCACACAAACGTGTCCCGGAGCGCACGCTCGCACCACCCCGACTCCGTGGCCAGGGTCCTAAACTCGAGGGCGAAGTCCTGTACGCTCCGCTGTCCCTGGCGGAGGAAGAACAGGCGCTCCCCCGCCTCACGCCCCTGTGGTGGATGGTCAAACACCATGCGAATGCGCTGGACGAACAGCGGGTAATCGTTCAGTTCAGGACCCGCACGCCTCCACACAGCGTTGGCCCATATCAGTGCCTTTCCCGTAAGGCAGGATATTAGAGCTGACACCCGCTCTCTGTTGGACGGTGGGGAGGACCGGCTGCTAAACACAAGGTCCAACTGCAGTAGAAAGCCCTGACAGTCCGCAGGGCGACCAGCATATTCCCGCGGAAGGGAGATGGGTAGTCCGCTGGTGGGCGACGAAACAGGAGCAGGCACGGAAGACGTCGGCAAACAGTGGAGGATTTCGGTGACAGCATCCCGTAGCTGGCTGAGCATAGCGTTGTGCTCCGATAAGCGTTGCTCCAGGGGAGCAGGCGAGGCACTTCCTGCTTGGTCCATATGAAAGGTCCGTGATTCTGTGACGAGATGTGCAGGAAACGGACCAAGGCGCAGGAGTGGCAAAACAAAGGTCTTTTATTACGACCACTTGTACCAGAACCAAAGTACAGAACCAAAAACAGAGCCGTACAGGCTGACGGGAGACACTGCTCCAGTGCACGTAACATGTAACAATCACGGACACAGAGACTAGACACACAAGGGCTTATATACCTAGGTAACATGTGGCACCTGTTAGGAATCAGGGAGGGATGCGTTCACAGGACATGGGGAAAACAGGACAAAACACACACGATGGCGACAAGAAGGCCGGCGACGTCGAACGCCGGATCGCCACGCGATCATAGGAGGGCCCGTCTTGGGACGGCAACGTGACATGTCTTATGTTGTTTCATGAACTTTTGCTTTTAATGACATAAGAATAACTGTTGCTAAATAATCATAAATAGACTCATGAAAAACAACTTACACCTGTACTGGTCTTCTGCATCTTTCCCTCAAACTGTCTGACTGTGACCAGTTTAATCTGACACTAATGTTGGACACCTGGACAGTGTATTGCTCTAATTCTCTTTCAGCGATTACTCAATGGAACATTTTTACCATTATAAGTTATAAACTCTCTGGCAGATAGCTGGTGATAGATGGTTTGATCAAATGGGTATAGAACATTAGAGGAGTAGCTATTATCCAGCCATCTGTTCTGTTCTGCCTTAGTGTGATTCCAAAGTGACTCATATACTGTACATCACTTGAGCTTGACCAGGGGGGAAAATGAGTAACGATAGTTAACTGATAATCTTTGATCTCTTTAATCATGACTTCAGACAAAGAAACTAATTTAGAGCATTTTCGTAATCTCGTGTCGGGGGTTTGAGAGACGGCAAAATAGAGACCCATTTTCCCAAAAGACAGCTCAGCGCTGTACCTTTGGTGAAGCGGTCCTTTGCTCTAATGTTTGATTAATGTGTGTCTGTGTGTTCTTGGCTGTTTTCTGGGCCTGTTGTGGATCCAGCAAAAACACATGGAACACAGGCGGAAACAGGCCGAGACACAACAGGGAGAACCCGTCTGCTAGATCCCACTCATCACAAAAGGAGGGGATCTGAGCTCCAGCCAACCTGCAATGCCCTAAGGATGTCTGATTGGGCCGAGGCTTGCCATCCCTCTACTCCAATCATAATCTCCTGTTCTATTCATGGTTTTATGTGCAGTGAGGTGTGGAGAGGAGCTTCTTATATGGAAATAAGGACATGGAAAATCCAACAGATTTATTTACTTGCCATGTTATGTTTAATAGCCCGTCTGTCCACACCTTATGTCACAGTGAAGCAAATTGTTGTAAAGATCTCTTTGTGCCTAAAACAATCAATAACGACGATAAAAAAAACTCACATTTTAACTCTTCATGTGGGGCCAAAAATTCTGCTTTATGATGCCCTGGTGAGAATTGAGCCAGTTACAGCAGAATGGGTAGAAAAAGCTGACTATGAGCCTATTTAGACTGCGTCAATTGTTGTGACAACAATTTCATTTCAATAACATTAACATAATGTGTAAATACAATCTTCTATTCACACTAGCAACAACAATTCACACTGGCTGCTCTGTAACGTGAAACATGTGCCCTCAGCACAGACCTGTAAGTTGCACAGATACATAACATCCCAGAGGCTCTCGATTGGATTCAGGTCTGGGGAACGTGAGGGCCATTCAACGGCATGAACGTCTTGTTATTGTGTTGTTACCAGTACTCATTGCCATTGATAACTAACTATAGCAGCGTGGGTGAGCATCAAGCAAGATCAAGGGACATGGTGTTGGTGTTGCAGCCGGCCTCTTCTCTACTGTTTGATGAACCTACAACCCTAGTCACTGCAGTAATGTAACCACACCAGAAACATAGTGTATCTCAAATAAACCTTGTTAAAGACTTAAGGAACCATTTAATTGGACTGTCCCTACAATCAATCCAGCATTGGTTGTACCATAAACAACACATGGACAGAAGTTAGAGGAATGTTGTGTAATGTCGCATGATTAAATCATATCAAATCCGACCCAGCAAGAGCGATAAGCAGTGGGCCTGGGTCATTAAATTGTAATTATATCAATCATCACACCCAGATCTATTATGGCATGTTCCACCCCAGTGTGGGCATTTATGATTTTTTATTCAGGCGAGACACATTACAATTCAAAACACATGGAGCGCAAACTCAATTTGCCTGCTCCCTCAGATGCATTCTCTTCACAAGGATACCTTCTATTTTTGATACAACGGAATAGATGCAATGCAAAATAAAGAGTGGAGAAAAATATCTATAGAAATAACAAAATGTTCTTTCCCCTAACAGCAGGAAAGGCATAGACCCTGCGCAGAACTGTTCTGTGAATGTGTCATATTATATTTCAGATCTATTTATCATGTGGTTTGACCCTTGTGGAACTCTCATGTCATGGTTATTCAAAAATTCTAATTCCAGTTCTGGACTATCAAATAAAATATTTATTTATTTTGTAAAGGGGATGAAGTATAAGAAATCACGATCAATAGGAAGTCTCTACATAAGTTGTGTGCCAGGGAAGCTGTACTGATCAGCTGAATCAGGTTCTTCAGATGCTGTGCTGAAAAAGCTAAACCAGAGTAGCCCACCTATTGAAACACACACGGCACTGTAAATATGCAGAGAGTGTTCTGTGTTCATTTAGCATGCTCATAAAACCAGAGACAACTCTTCCCCTTTGGGAAAAAACACTTTTAATGAAATACCAGAGTAATGACTTTCACAGGACAGCGACAGAAAGGACCGTCCAAGTCTATACTTCATCCATAATTCAGAGCTTAAGAAATTCACACAAAAAAGAGAACTGCATGACTGAAATCTGCATTGAATTGTTTTAAATAACAGGATGTTGTAAAACAATCACAAGAGGCCTTTCACTAATCAGATCAAGAAATTCCTTTTGAAACCAAAGTGCAGTTTCCGCACGCACACACACATACTCACACAAGCCCACCCGTGCGCACAAGTAGCGCCCCATCATGTCATGTCATTAATAGGTGGTGTTGATGGCTGTTGAAGGCATTAATAAATATCTCTTCCAGATTCCAAAAGACAGACAGATCTGGTGACTCCAGATTTGTGTCAAGGGGACTTGTGCAGCATGGCTGGGTTTTAAATTGACTGGCCTCGTCTTTCGTCTCTCTCTGTTCCTCTCACCCTTCCCCCTCTACTCTTTCTTGTCATCTCTATTGGTCGTCTCCTCAGCCTTCTGGCTCCAGGAGTCTGGCTGTTTGCTCCTTAAATAGAGCTGACCTCAGTTCAGACACTAGGGCTGCTACTGTCTTTAGCTTCGTAGAGGAAATAACTGAAAGATCTCACTTTACACATACACACTTTGCCTGAGTGGGAGGAAGAGAGAAAAAATAGACAGTTTTAAGAGCAGTGCCTGTGTACAATATATTTAGATAATTCTGACAACTGCATTAATACGCAAACAGTGTTAACTTTTAACACCATTACAAATTATAAAGTGAGGCTGCTTATCATTGGCCATGCATTGGGAGACCAACAAGCCTTTTTTTAAAAGAGCTTATCAAACCTGCCAGAGGAATAGAGGGTTCTTGTATTGTAGATTATGCATATTATGCACAAAAAAGAGACATTGTGAAAGAAAAAAAGCATATAGCAACAGTGATGTTAATGGCATGTTGATGTAAAAAAAAAAGATTTGACAGCTTGACTGGGGAATAGGTTTTTTCCAGAAGTGCAAAATCACGGAGCTTTCAGCACAGAGAAAGTCATTGTGTATTCACACAAAAACCCAACAATACCCACATATACACACTAAAGTGAACACAATGACAGGTATACTGTAGAGGAATGTATAGGCAATAATACAATATATACACAGAGGAATGTGGGCTTGCACTTACACAACCCCAGTCAATCAGATGTATACCCAGTCTGTCTGTTCCTGATGGATAGACAGTCGGGAACACAAGTCAGTGGAGACTCTTTCGGGATGGTCCCCGCACACGTTTTCACCACACACTGCCAAACCCAGCCGAGGAGGTTGGTGGTTGCTGTATTGAGGGGATTATGAATAATTTCTGCAGGTCGTTCTATAAACAGCCAATCTATGCCCCATGGCGGTCTTCTTGTAGATTTTGAGATTTTGTTCAACCTGTCTTTTCCAGTCAGTGCATCTTACTGGAGCTAGGCTTCCATTACATTTGCCAGTGATTTTGTTTTTGTAGATATTAAGACATGTTTATAGAAAATGTGACAATTGTGCACATTACTGTGAACGGTCTTTTGCTTGAAATAATCACATCACACACACCAACATCAAGGATGAAATGCTTATTTGCTACAGACACTGCGGCTAACCTGCCAATGTTCCATGCTAAAACAGTAAAATACCTCAGGTCTGTTCCATTTATGTAAGCTGTTGGAATATTAGTATTTTTTCCATTACATAATCAGCACTATGCAGCATAAATGCACTGCATGCTAACAAACTTAGCATAGTGGCTGGTTATTCGCTTGCTAGCTAATATTAGGTAGCCTATTTGTAGACTACCACACAGCTAGCTTTTGCATTAGGCATCTTTATATGGATCTTTGCGTGGGTACACACAATTTGGTTATGCATGTTCAGCTTAGCTGGAACAGGAGCTTTTGACTCCTTTCTTGATAGCTGAATTAACATGCAACAAAGGAAATAATAATTGTTAAAAATGTATCATTAAGTGAATTGAACAGGAAGAGTATCATTGCTCACTATCGCCCCTGTTTCACACTTGTATTTTGTCAGGGTATCTCTAGGGTTTTCCCCCAAAAGTCAGTGCTTATGGTGCTCCAGAGCAGGGCCAGCTAGCCCTAGGCTAAGGGTGGTGCTAGCCCACTTCAAAATAGGCAAGTGTGAACACATGCTTAGCCCTGTGCTAAAATCTCCCCTAGCCCAGTGCTTAGAAGGCGCTTAGCCCAAGGCTAAAGTGCAGTGTGAAAATGCCTTTTTTGACTCTCAAAGTAGACTAAACATTCTATCCCAAAAACACAGGTAGAAATCCTTGCATATTTTACACACTATTCAAGTTTTGGAATCCACTGGGTCATGTCTCTGTATTGCAAGAACTGTAGGAGGAGTTAGGGTGGCTATAATAATAAATAAATCACTATACATGTTAAATTACAAATTGCTGAATAATTATTTTAACTACATTTTCCCAATGGTGCACATCATAAACACATTGTCCTGGTGAATTGACCAGGAGAATTATCAGCAAGAAAGGACAATAATAAAACAAACAGAGATTAAGGAAGAATTACATGGATAACTTGTGAGATAGAGAAGTAGTTACCCAGAATCAGAACACATTTGTTTCACAACCTGCTTGTCAACACTTCAAGTGTAGGTGGAAGTTAATTTTAATTAATTGCCCAATCGGGTTAAAGAACACAAGTGGAGGGTGACACTGAGTAGCAAGTGTTTTTCACATGTGCATTTTGAATGTAGATAATTCTTGATAGAATCAATGACATTTATTTATGAAGCCCTTTTTGCATCTGCAGTTGTCCCCAAATTATTTTACAAAACATCCAGCCTGAAACCTAAGAGGGGCAAATGTACCTTTTGTTTTGGAATACAGTGTTACATATTAGGAATTTTATTAACACGTTGTCAAATAAACTGCATATCAAGTAAAATTGCAACCCAAGAATAAGAGTAAAAGAAACAGGTTAGATTAAAAAAACTTATGATGTGCAATAAAACATTCCATTTTTTGCGCAGCATTGACCTGGAGCAAACCAGGTCTTCTCCTAAACAAATAACCTATAAACTGCCCCGATTCCCAGACTGACAGCAAAAGAAGTTGTATTAAAACGTAATGGAGTAATCTAGTTGGGTATTCATGTTGAGAATACCCACCTATTTTTGGGTACATTTGCGCCAGTACACTTTCATATTAGTCTGAGCAATGTTAGGAATGTGAAACTACTGTATCTCTCCTTTTTCCTTCTTTTTTCATGCCACACTCCCAAAAATCCACCAAACATAAAAGTCACAAGTCTCTATTCTCTACCTCTCCACTCCAACAGATCCTGAAAAGAAGAAAATTGTGTGTGTGTGAGTTTGTTTGCGTGTGTGTGCATCCTGCTGGTGTCAATGCAAGTGGGCTGCTGTGTGAGGAGAGATATATATGACTGCAGACTCAGGTAGAGCCCCTAGTCTATAAAATAATGATAGAGACCTTCTTCAAAACCCTAGCTTGTCGACAGTCCATAGAGCAGGCTATGCTAGGACAGTTCTGGCAAACTTATGTTAATAAAGAAGTAAGTTTAAAAGGGGAACACTGGTGTAAATAAGTAACATCTAACAACATGCCAATCATGCCCCAACACATAAAAATAAACATAATATCTCGCATAACATAAGCCTCTAAGCCAACAAAAGTTAATTGTCCCAAAGATAATATTGTACTCCTTTTGCGATTTTCTCATACTGTTATATGTTATATATGTTATCTTCATACTTGAATCACGTACAGTTTGCATCAGCAACTCACTGTTCCTATTGTCTATAGACATTGCTTGTAGGTAGACAATATTTGTTCAATGTTGTAATCACTTCATTAATTTTAATAATAGGGCATTGTCACGTTGCCTTCACAGGAAGGGACTTCCCCTGTTCGCGTAGCGTTCCGGCGTTTGACTTGGCCGGCCTTTTAGTCGCCATTGTGTGTGTTTTGTCCTGTTTTCCCCATGTCCTATGAACGCACCCTTCCCTGATTCCTTACAGGTGCTACCTGTTACCTCAGTACTTAAGCCCGTGTGTTTCTAGTCTCTGTGTCCGTGATTGTTACTTCTGTGCGTGTCTGCTGGTACATGTGGTACCGGTTCTACATTTGTATCCTATGCCCTAGGGGCTGGTTATCATTTCTTCGTGCGTGTTGCACCACAGCTAGGTTTACGAATACCGTCTAAATCATTGGTGCCTCAATAAACGGCTATCGACGGTTTCCCTGCGCCTTGGTCCTTTTCTCACGCCACGCATCACGGGCATATTCTTCCAAAAACATTTTCTCCATCTTTTTGGCAATTTTGCGTAATGTGACAAAATTGCAGCAATTAATAAACACAATCCTTAGCACATATTCCACAAGCATGTGTGGCTAGGACTTTTTTAAAAGCAACATCAATTAGAAATTTTTGCATTAGGAACTAACGTTCCATTTTTTTTATTAAAATATGTTTAGACCTCAAAGGAGATTTATAGATGCAGCCCCAGATTTGTACATATGTTAGCCACCTTGCTTTGAAATATTGTACCTTATGCATTATACCCCTTATTTATTGAATTTGGGAATCATTTCACAAATATATGTGTTGGTTCGGATGGCGTAATACTTTCTATAAAGCGTGGATTACCATCCACCAGCAGAGCTTCTGTGCTTGCAGGCCCTGGCCCTCGCACAACTATAATTACATTACTGCCTAAACATCAGCTACAGGACAAGACCTTGAAAAGCTTAGGTGTGATTCAGGGCTGGAACAAATGCTGGTACGCCACAGCAGCTATCCAAATGAAGGTACTGATGTGTTTTATATTGCCATTATACTACTTTGTGGGGGGTTAAGTATCTCAATCAAGAGTTCAATGACAAGAGATGGCAGGACTCACAGAACAGAGGCCAGAGAAACATTGCTAATTGTTGTGGAAATTGTGCCTGACACCGCGGTACCTTTGGACTTGGAAATAACTGCACCTATTGTTATTATTTGTCGAGCACTAACGTGTGTGCTGGTAGAGATGTGGCATATTATTTTGAGCTAGTTTAAGACAGCAAAAAATAATCCTTACATATTACTAGGTTCAAGCAAGATCAGAGTACTAACTTCAAATGCCTTTTAAAATCTTCAATACATTATGTCAAGCATTTGTGTGCATTACAAGACAGATACGTGGGGGAGAGATTATTTTGCTTACAGAGCAGTGGGGCAGTTTTAAAAATGTTGCAGCACTACAGGTGCACTGGAGGCAACATCATAGACAGCTTAAACACCCCAGGTCACAAAACCTTGACTATATAACAGGTTTGCATTTTCTCTACAACAACAGCTTGATCAAATTAAAACACTGCACCTGCCTTTAAATGCTCTAGGTCAAGGGGTATTCAACTCTTACTCAAGAAGGTCCAGAGACTGCTGATTTTCTGTTCTCATCTCATCATTAATTGTACACACCTGGTGTCCCAGGCCTCAATAAATCCCTGATTAGAAGGTTGCAGTAAATGCTGAAACTGGCTTTACAGTCCACATCTGAATACCACTCCAAAGCTGTATAGAAATGCTCTAAACAATTTATCAGTTGTTCCCAACATCAGTCCCCACGCTGACTTGAATGGGTTACACTTGTACAGGGCAACAAGTGTGTGCCAATGGGGTTTCTCAAGTTTGGAACAACTACTCTATTTGGCCAGTTTATTGAGTACAATCCTTGTGTGTAGCTGGTCTGAGCCCCTTTGCAGTATGCAGGATTCAATACAAGTGACTATTTTGATTACTGAAAACATGCAAAGAAAAATGTGTCCACCTTCTCCCATCCAACCACCTACAACTGTTAAAGTGGGAACACGCAAACACTTACATTTACAAACAGACACGTCTAGTATCCAGCTCATATAATTATTCATTTTTTTTTTTATAAATCTATTTTGTATCACTTTATTCCTTTATTTGTAGTTCTCAAGCATGTTTACACAGGAACCTGAAAGCAAGGAGGAACTCATGCTCGTAAGTGGGTTACTTGGCATTGATGACTTTTACGACACAATAAATAAGGAAATACATCTCTGGAATGCACTGTAATAGCGACCCATACCTGCTCGCTCCGTGCTGTGCAGCTGCTAACTCGGCAGGGGCCATGTTTCATCTTCATTCTCGGTGCCTTCTGAGGATCACTTTTTCCCACGTGCTCCCATCCACAACATAGACAATTCATGGCATCAAAGGGCGTTGCAGAAGGCAACCAGCTGGCCGAGGCGAGAGGTCGCAGAAACGGAGCAGCCTCACGTGGCATCAGGAGTTTGTAATTAAAGCACCCTGTCCCACTCCACCCCCCTGACGCCACCCGGAGAAAAAATGCTTAATAGCAGTAGAGTCAAAGCAGATCAAAGCTGCGGATACCCTCAGACAGAGAGACATCTACTCAATTATCTTTTAATACGCCACTCAACACATGTCACCAATTAGACCAGGGCTTATATCAATACTTGCTCCAAATGCTAAAAACTATTGCAGCACAAACAACTTGAACTGATGGAAAGCTCACCATGTCAAAGTCACATACTCCTCTGGTCAAAATAGGCGAAAGTATTTGAAGGCAATTGTTTGATTAGGTGAAGAGGGACAGCTGGGAATGAATGGGTGATTTTTTTACAATCTTAGTTGGAGTCAGCTTGGACCCGGGACACCACAAAGTCATGAAATCACTTCACCATTAAGGTGGAGTTAGTAACATAATGATTTGATTGCATATCCAATGAAATACATGTGTAAATACGTTGATTTCGTTTGGACCATGAACCCGCCAGTGTGAGTTACTGCATGAAAAGAAAGAAATTGTCTCGAGTCACACCAGGGTTCTTTGCACTCAGGGAGGTGGAAAGGGTGGAGTACTCATCCGTAATGGAGTTATTGCGTAAGCAGGCCTGCATGTTGAGGCTAAGCTCAAGGTCGTGGGTCAACATACAAGCTGAAAACTCTGCCAGGCACGTGTGTGTCGGTAGGGGAATTTAGATTTCAAGACTGTAATGCAATAAAGCATTCCTTCAATAATGGGAGATTTCAACAAATAAAATTAGATAATCCAAGCTATAATACCACTGGCTGTTCAGAGTAAAATAAAACATTAAACTTTTCGTCATGAAATGTATAACGTTTGTATAATGAATTTTTAAAGGTGTTTTCTGTTCAGATAATCATCCCATTGAAATCATCAAGCTTCTCAGAAATGCACTGTTCTCAAAAGGTGACCTCACCTCATCTCAGACATGTCACTATCAATCATAATCAAAACAAGGTGCAGGTGTGCGGCCTGTCGTTTGGGGTGGGGGATGCAGTTGGTTTTCACTCTTATTTTGTCTTTGAACCAATGATTGGTTTGTAAGGCAGGATTTCTCAACAGGAAGAACATTTCAGATGGACGAACATGTGACTGGAGTGTCTCTAATGCAGGAATGGATTAGGACATTGCATGGTCTAAGTTTCCCAGCGGTGCGTGAACAGACATTTTGTTTGCCCTTTTATAATGCTGTAAACATGGTCCAGGATTTTATCATGTCTCGTTAGACATTTTACCAGCTGCTTCTGCCTAGAATGATCTTGTTGAAGTTTGCGTACTTAAAATGCCCTATCATGATAATAGTAGGGTTTTTGCCCTTTGAGTTCTTTAGAGCTGTTAGCAAGACGTGTAGCCTTTTGCAAGTAAAAATTGTTTTGAGACCAAAACACATGGTGTCTCATAAATTATTACTAACTTCTGCCAATCTGATCGTCTCAACACATGTCTCAGAATTCAAACTTTATTGACCAAACCCTGGACTTCACGCAAAATGAAACATAATACTCAAAACCATATCATAATTATTCCCCAGATACCACACAAAAGTTGAATACAAAGACACTGCTGGAGACCCATTGCAGACTCATAATAGGACTAAAAACACTTATCAAATATATAATTAACAATATTTACATTTCCCTATACATTTTGCAAAAAAATTGCACTGTAAATTATGTCTAGAAAGTATGCTGAAGTGTAAAGATTAAACACAAATAACCTTTTGTTCATTTTTGCCAGGGGTTTTGCATGTTAATTCACAAACTTACAACCAGGAAGTCATTATGTGAGAAGTAAGTATACGGATGTATTCATTAAAACTACACATATATCCTGCCCCTAAACAACAAATTGATCCTGCCTCAGCTTCATTTCTGTGACTTCCAAAAGGCTACTGTCTGAAAGTCTGAAAGTGAATAGCAGTAAATAGTGTCAGGTCTGTTTGCACTCTCAGTGGGCTTCCCTCATTGTTGTACCATGAACAAGTACAGGGTCATAAATCTCATTTGGGATCATTGTTGTTCAGCCTCATCCACCTCTCTTTCTTCCTTCTCTCTGATGTGGTAATCCATTGTTCTGAAACACATGTAAGCTTACCTGTAGTTTTATACCTGGTGTGTCTTGATTGCTTGTTTGAATTTTATATTTTTTTTATCCTTTGTTGGAGCCATACTTAACTGTATATAGATTAGCCCTAAGAATGATTTGAATGTATGGAAAGAACATGGATTATTGCTTGGATTAGTATGCAATCGTTCGTGAATCAGAACATTAATGTATGTTTTCCGGTTTTGGGGAATTCTACGTCATCCACGGGAGGTGCCTATATAAGTAGGGAAAATTGCGGCACTTGGGTAGAGAATCCTGGTTAGACGGGGTTGCGGAACAGTTTTTTGACCGCAAACTACCACAAACTGTAAGATTTGATGTAACAGAGTGAAGATTGGGACCCAAACGCACGACTTGAGTTAATCCTTTGTGAACGACGATCTGGTGGTGAATCTTGATCGTTGTTCAGAGTTAGTGTTCATGTAAATATATGAATATAAGAAAGGCTGGAAGGCCAGGTACTGCGGTGTAACGCAGCAGTCAAATAACTAATACTAGTCTTGGAGAAAACTGGTGAAGTACTTAGTTTGAATCGACCCTGGGGAGTGGGAAACAGGAACCTAAGTAGGGCTGGTGATTAGTGATGAGGGACAGGTGTGAGCCGTTGAGTGTGTGATTGGTGACTGGATGGTTTGGTACAGTGATGAGCACATCGCTCAAAGCCACCAGGGGGTGTAGTAAAGGGCGGAAAACGAGTCAGGGAAACCCTGACACAAACAGAATAGAAATGAAGAGCACGTACTATTGCATACTACAGGAAGTAAATGTGATTTATATAATTTATCTAGTTGATAGCGATGGTGAATACCTCAGTTGAATGTTTAAGCATAATAAAAGACATTTTGTTTGGACCACCAACTCTGGAACTCCGTGTCAATACGGATTGTGAGTCATTAACCCATTAACCCCGCTCTGACTTGGACAGTGGCTACTCCGCAGGGGAATAAGGTGTTGTTACCATCAAAGAAGAGAAGCCGCTATAACATCCTTCAATATTTTTGTTTGTATTTTAATGAAACCTTCATGAACACAAGCCTATTTATTTTATTGCACTGGCTTGTATACAATATATTTTTTCGACTTAGACAAATGTTTTAGTCAAAAAAGATTTAGTCAGGAAGTGGGTTTCAAAATGACCTTGGTAGTGTTAAGATTCTGGAACATTGCCAAAAATGTGAAATTAATGACATATTAACAAATAAAGTAGATGAGACACACAAATATAACGGAGAGAGGATCAATACTGTAACTCGTTAAGCAGAGGAAATGTGGCTTTGATTGAGATCAATGTTGACAGGTCTTACTGCCTGTCTTGGTGTCAGCAAGTGTCTGTCTGTCGGTTGGTGTCCATCTGTCTATTTGTCTGTCTGTCATTGTCAGTCTGCCTGTCATCTGTCTTCTGTTTGTCTGACTTGTGCTATTGTCTTACAGACTTGCCCTTGACGCATATGTATATATGTATGCATCAATATCCTGTCTGTGCGAAGTAGGGAGAAAAGGAATGTTGGCGACGGAGAAAAGGAGTTGCATGAAAGGAAGAGGGTGAAGGAGAAGATGGAGGTGAGATCTATGGAGAGAGGAGCAAGCAAAAGAGAGACAGGGAGAAAGGTGACAGATTATATATGCATCAATAAACTGCCTGGATGAGGGAGGGAGAGAGTAGAAGCACTTGTTGCATGGAAAGGCAGGGAGAAAAAAGAGGACTTACACTGAATGAAGACGATTCACCCAGGCATCTTATGTGAAATTGCTCAACGTGTCAATTTTGTGACGCTAATTGTCCTTCACCATGTATTCACATATCGTGAGTCATGTCTTTAGGCCTTAATAATGTCTAAGCTATCCTTCCCTGTGTTGAATGCAACACATTTTCTTATGCAGGGTGTCCGTAAAGCATTTCTGGATGCATCAATATTGTAATTTGAATCTTTCCCAGCAATGAACACAATGCATTATCTCTCCCTTTCTTTGCACCTGGGATTTGTTTCATCATATCAAAAATTATTTTGTTTAAAAGCCACCCCAAAAAAAACGAATGCTTAAATGGGTGTACATTTGCTCTTTTACCCATTTTTACAGCAGTGGCAATGATTAATATAGTTTTCCCCCACCTTTGGGGACACTATTTATTGGTGCAAGCAGGGCTGTATTTGTGCAGGGCTGTATTTGTTTCATGTTCTATCAAGTGTCTGCAGTAACATGGCCACTAAAACTACAAAGCCTGCCATTGTTTTTGCTGTCTTGTAATAGTGGAGTTTTGTGTATCAGATTTTCTGCCATTAGGCCCACTATTGTTATTATTTTTAATGCATATTCCAACCTCCATCATCCAAATATCTAGGTTATTTACTACCTCTAAGTTTCCGTATATTCAGCCATTTATTAGGGTATGCTCAATCAGTTAGGACAAGGGCCTGAAAGAGTGACTGGGTTGATGTTGCCAATGAAATTCAAGTCTCTTAAATATTGCTGTTTTTAATCACGAATAGAATTTACCACCCACACAAAGCATGCTCCTTTCCATATACGCCTACTAGACAATTGTGAAAGATTCAACAGGTGGATTCAACAGGTGTTTGAATTCTTTTAATTAATTTCTAAGTTTTGGATACAAAAAATGACTTGTTGGCAAATCTTATCATTTCAAATACTACAAATATACTACAACTACTGTTTTACTTACTCCAAGTACTGGAGGAGTAAATACAGTAGACTAAGACACAGCGAAATGTCAGGAACACTGTCCTCAAACAGCTAATTTCATTTAATCACATCCATTATTCAATATCTTTTTTTTTCATTTCAGGCTTCTCAACTGGCCGAACAATTTTCTTCTCAGAGTGGTAATCATGGTTTACATAGAACCAGGGTAGTAGGTTAGATTGCCGGGTACGACTAGACTATGTTTAAAGTTCATGCACACATTAACTGGCTTTGGATGAAATGTTCTAATGGGCATATAGTTCATATTTATAATATACATAAAATCCCATTAAAGCTAACAATTGGCACTAGCTAACCTAGCTAACATTACAGCAGAACAATAGCTGTCCAGCAAACATTTTATACACAGGTAAAGTTGTAGTCAAACTGGTTAGTTGCTGATGTTTTTGGACTTTAAACAGAAATGTTTACTGTGTACTTCTTGTTTATACACGGAGTGACTCTCTCCATACACAAAGAGAAAGTGAAACCGTATTATTGCTGTTTATCGTTACTGTAAATCACTATGGTGACAGCAGATTAATGACATGGATTGGTTTGGGTAATGAAGTAATTAATAAAGCTTCCTGTAGATGTAATGGACCTCTGTTGCCATTCTCTCTGGGTAAACAACTTCCTTCCCTGGACAGGACGATGAGCTGCCTGAAGTGTAATGTATGACCAGAGCACATTTTTTAATCTTTTGAATTCTTCCATCTGCAAAATACTATTAGGAAATGGGACGTAATATGTTCTATCTTCTGGTGCCTGACTACAGCTGTAAAAGTAGAGCCCTAGACTGGCCACTTCGGCTTTTACATACCATTTTGGACAAGTGAATGGCATTAAACCTAGATTGAAACAGAGAGAAGCACCAGAAGAGACAATTCTTTCTGGTGGAGCTAAATAAGACATTGGTAAGACCTGATATCCACAGGAGACAACAAAGTTGTGCTCAAAAGTTTGCGTACCTTTGCAGAAATTGGGACATTTTGGCATTGATTTAAGAAATATGACTGATCATGCAAAAAATAAAATGTTCAGGATAGTGATCATATAAATCCATGTATTATCACATAGTTATTTGTCTCCTTTTTAAATCATAATGATAACAGAAATCACCCAAATGGCCCTGATCAAAAGTTTACATACCCTTTAATGTTTGCCCTTGTTACAGACACACAAGGTGACACACACAGGTTAACATTGCAATTAAAGGTTAATGGTCAGGTAGACCAATTAAGATTTCAGCCACAACTGCCAAAAGAATTGTTCGAGAGACAAAGGAAACCCCACAGTTAACCTCTGGAGAAATACAGGCTGCTCTGGAAAAAGACGGTGTGGTTGTTTCAAGGAGCACAATACGACAAACAAAATTGAGCTGCATGGTCAAGTTGCCAGAAAGAAGCCTTTACGGTGCCAATGCCACAGAAAAGCCTGGTTACAATATGCTTGACAACACCTTGACGTGCCTTCCAGCTTCTGGCACACTGAAACTTGGAGTGATGAGACCAAAATAGAGCTTTATGGTCACAACCATCAGCGCTATGTTTAGAGAGGGGTCAAGAAGGCCTATAGTGAAAAAAATACCATCCCCAATGGGAAGCATGGCGGTGGCTCACTGATGTTTTGAGGGGGTGTGAGCGCTAAAGGCACAGGGAATCTTGTGAGAATTGATGGCAAGATGAATGCAGCATGTTATCAGAAAATACTGGCAGACAATTTGCAATTCTTCTGCATGAAAGCTGCACATGGGACACTCTTGGACATTCCAGCACGACAATGACCCTCAGCACAAGGCCAAGTTGACCCTCCAGTGGTTACAGCAGAACAAGGTGAAGGTTCTGGAGTGGCCATCACAAGCTCCTGAACTTAATATCATCGAGCCACTCTGGGGAGATCTTAAACTTACGGTTCATGCAAGACGACCAAAGACATTGCATGCAGGATTTTTGCCAAGACGAATAGGCAGCTATGCCACCTGCAATAATTTGGGGCCTCATAGACAACTACTACAAAAGACAGGATGCTGTCATTGATGCTAAAGGTGGCAATACACAGTATTAAGAACAAAGGGTATGCAGACTTTTGAACAGGGGTCATTTACTGTTTTTCTTCATTGCCATATGTTGTTTTATGATTGTGCCATTATGTTATGACTTACAGTTGAATATGAATCCCATACGAGAAAAAAAAAACTAGTGTTTTCCTTAATAATGGTACATATATTACCAATTCTCCAATGGTATGCAAACTTTTGAGCACAACTGAATTTCATGAAGCCCAGCTTCAGCAGCTGTGGCAAGGAGGAATTAATGTGTGTGAATGACTGAGTGAGAGGTGTTAGCAAATATTCTGGGACTAAGTGTTTCATTTTAGGTTGCAGCTGGTAGTAGTATGTGTAAACCCTTGAAGGACAGGAAAATACAGTACACACGCAAGTATAAAAAATACATATGCAACACACAGAAAAACTGTCCCTCATGTGTTGTGTAGACCATCAATGAAGGAGCATTTATCATTTCTATAGAATACTGTAGTTTTATATAAAAACATGTATTTGTCTTTCTAATTTGTTCAGTTCAAACCAAAACATCAGTGGTGATGAACATCTTGTTTTATTCATATTTCTTCTAGATAAACATGATTTATTTACATAATGTCTTAATCATTTATGAATATCATTTTTATTGACATATGTGATCAAATGGGGGTAAATTACTAAAAACATTGCAATCTATAATGCTTGAAATTATCTTAAAACAGATCTGTTAAAATGGTTTACATAAATGGTTATTGCTGTATTGTTTTCAAAACCCACTAATGCTTGATTTATAACAACCAGTCCCACAAACAGGGTGAATTGCAAAAAAATAAATAGATATAATATATAATATGAAATATGGAAATATAATATGGAAATTACACAGACAGACATTTTTCTGTTAACCTATGGACAAAATTACATTTTATCAATGATTTATGCCAGCCAATGTTTGGGGGAAGGACAGACAACGGAGTTGATCAAGTAGTTTCTGGACCTGCATTCCAAACAGCAATCATCTCATCTTGCGAGAGATAACTTGGTAGACTTGACTGGGAGGCAGACAGATAATTTAGTTATTATAAAAGCACAGTTTTGTGGGACGTCACGGGTGCCCTTGACGATGTCGGGAGGAAACAGATAAAGCCTAGAGTTTATTTTCATTTTTTACGAGTGCTCCATGGACACCTGAGAATGACCTTCAGATATAGCAACAGATATTTAAACTGAATGACCAAGCTCTTTATATGGGGTCTGCGCTGTTATCTAAATCAATGAATGCCGTTCGAAATCAAAAACGCAGTATGAATCTACATGAAGCCCTTCTTATTCATGACAAAACAACAGGCTGTCACTGAGCCTTATTTCAAACAACTTCTACAATTCTCCCTGGCCATATGGGGTATTATATCAAGGTCACTTGTCGCCCACTCATGTCAACTCTTTTATCAATTTCAAGCTTTCTGTCTGCCTTTATTGGAGTACAGAATCCTATCATGACAGACTATTGTACTGGCAGGTTTTTTAATTCCGTCCAATTTTAATGGTTGTTTGCTCAGATGCTCTGTAAAATGTGTTCGATTTAAGGATTTTATACTTTTATTACAGATGGTTGAGGAGAATGGAGAGAGAAAGAATTGGAGGTGGTCCACAGGGACCATGATGTGACCAATCGTCAGACAGAACATTTTCCTCTTCAGAAACCCCTAAAATTATTAGCTAGAAGCACTTATTTCACATGCATATGAACCTGCTTGCATAATAATTAATATTGAGTATCCCTGGTGAACAAAGCCAGAAGTATTAATAGAATTAAATCATTTTTTTCTAAGTTATGTGTAGACCCAAAATTAAGATTTTATTAAATATTAAAAGAATCAATATTTGCTGGCGATTTCTTCCTGGAATTCCCAAAAATTGATAGTCACTCTGATAGTGGGAATCTTAACATACAACAAAATTAATTTGCTTCTAAATAAAATATTTGGTTAAACTAAGCCTCCATATGGAACAGGTTTTAATGGGTCATACCATGCACATCATTTAACCATTGTATTTGCCTTTTCAGGGCAACAAGGTGAGTATGAAAAATATTTTTAAGAGTAAAAGTTAACTTGGACCTAATTACTATTCCATATTCAAGCAGATTTCATAAAGCTTTTTACATGAGAAACATTAACATTACCAAACATCAGTGTTATTAAGGTGATCATTCCTTTGTAGTGTCAACAGTTAAGCCATGTCACTCGGTTTTGTAAGATAAAAATGTGTGAGGAAAGGCTTGGGCCTTTTCATTCACACTCTTCATTAAATCTGATCTCACAAAACTATTGTTAGTCACATACGAAAAGAAACAACCACAGTAGTTTAAGTGAACTGTACTTTCATATTTTTTTGTGACAGGAACATTTCACTCTGATCCAGCCCCCTAATTGCAATACAGGGGCTCTTTATATCAACAGATGTTGAGACTGTGTTGGTCACTGACAAAATAACTGTGCAGTTCCTATAGTCAACACACCCAGAGCTAAGTACGACAGCAATTAGGATGTCTGTTTGATGTGCCTGGTAAAAAGTTAGCTCCCTGAATCAATTCCAGTCTTCTGGGTTTCAGTACACCTTCAAATTTAACCTCAGATCTAACTTAGCAAATGCAAACATAGTGATGACAAAACAACCCCTGTCTATCACTGCCTAACAAAGGCAAAGAGGAAAACACAAACTCTGTTATCAAAATATTTTATCCCTTGAAATGTGACACACTTCTGTTAAGCCTCTAAAAATAGCACATAAGACTAAAATAAACGGAATACACCCAGCCGAGATTTGCATAAATAAGCAGCTAGCATGTATACTTATGTGAAACGCTATCTAAATTGCCAACCCCTTAGGCTTAAAGGAGGATCGAGGCCAACTCAGAAAATGGTTAGCTAAGCAATTATGCAGATTAATGAGAAAACATCATCTTATAAACTGCTAATGAGCTTGATTTGAGTCCGGAAAGACAAAGGAATGCAATGAACTGGTTCAGTTTTAGCAGAATATGCTATCGTTATATCAAGTTTTTATTGTTTTAATCAAGAGTCCTTTGACATAAATAACAATTTAACTGGTTTACACAGTTGTGCATAAGACTGCAAATGGATGAACAAAGACTATGAAGTTATCTGAATCCATACAATCAAAGAAAAAGGAGATATGCAAACTAGCATGCCATGTTTTTCTTCTAACTGGCTCAATTTAGAAATGTTGGCTTATGAAACGATCTTTCTTTATAGTAGAATGAAATGTTTTATATCTGTGGAGTCTGAAGCTAGAAGCCCAATGAGGCAAATACTGACCTTTTCGACCAGTTCGAGTTACAATGTGACATAATGGCAAATAAATCCAAAAAGGCATGTTTCATTTTTATCCAGAACGTGACAGTTTGCTCTCCTTTAACAGTAATAACAAAAACATTTATTTGTAAACTGTTCCTGATAAGCTTTTGTTGCCATCCTAATAGCTGTGACAAGGGCTATTTTGAATGGTAAGCCATCTCACAATGTAGTCAAGAGTTTAGTACATTTAGGGTTTGGATACTTGCATGTAAATGCATTTTTATCTGTTGCTTCTAGGAATTTGGGTATAATTCATGAGGTTCAGTAACATACAACAATGCACGACGAGGAACAGAGTCTATTAAAAGTTACCTACTGAAAATAATTTTACGTGACAGTATAAAATGATTGATTGCCTTGTACAAGACATATGGCTTCAATTACAAGATAGCAGTGACTTTGACAAGCATTTTTAATCTACTCATGATTAGAGAGGGAGAACGAAAGGGAGGTGGAGCAAGAGAGAGTCCATTGCACATATCTGCCATGGTCTTATCAGCTCATGTGAGAGAGATGGCGTTAGACCAAGTGACGGGCTGGCACAAGCTATGAACACGTGTTCCCTCTTCCTCTCTAACCGTGCTTGGATTAATATGGATTGTTTCAATTCGTGAGTTACCCTGTTCAAGAATATTACCAGATTTGTGTCATTTGTTCGAAACTTAGTAAATAGGTTACAAGTCAGCAGTGTGCTGACTTGGACCTTATCCACACAGAATATAGTGTGGAAAAAATGACCATCAGCAAAACAGCCATGCTGACACTAAGCCAGACACAGAACTTTATCAGAATCATTAACAGTTTAGTTTATGCCTGAGGACATGTGTCATTACTTTCAAATATCAACTTCAGCAACATGACTTAAAAGATAAGTCAATTGGTGGGATAAAAGTCGGTCAAGTTAAAGAGCACAAGTGATTGTCTATCAATGTGTCCTGTTTGGTGCTAGTGAAAGTGACAAAAGGTGCAGTGGAGAGGTAACAGCAAAACAACGCTCAAAAATGTAATGGTTTTGCAGGTGGTGGCCACAGACAATTGCTCTCTCCTTATCCTTCCTGACTGATTGTTCTCTAGTTCTGTGTTTTGCTAGTGTCCTTTTCAGTACTGGTAGCATGAGGCGCTACCTGCAGCCCTTTTATGTTGCACAAGTAGTCCAGCTCTTCCAGGATGGAACATGCATACATGTTGATTTGCTGTGTCTCCCAGTACAGAGCATGGAGGAGATTCCAGGAGACAGGCGCAAAAGGAGAGGTGGACAGGGCAGTAGAAATCCATCAGCCCAGCAGGAGGAGCACTGCCAGAGCCATACAAAATGACCTCCAGCGGCTCCCAGCATATCACCGTGCAGCTCTACCGGCCAGATAACACCAAAATTGGCAGGTCTGCTATTAGAGTGCCTTTCTCTTCACAGAAGAGAGCAGGTTCACACTGAGTACATGTGACAGACATGAAAGACTCTAGAGACCCTGTGGTGAATGTTATGCTGCTGCAACATCCTCCAGCATGACCGGTTTGGAGGTGGGTCAGTGATATATCTTTGGAGGGTCACACAGACCTCCACATGCTTGCCAATGTTACCCTGGATGGGTGACCAGGATGAAGTCCTCAGACCCATCATCAGAACTTACTTTGGTGCAGTGGGCCCTTGGATCCTTCTGCTGCATGACAATGCCCAACCTCTTGTGGCCAAAGTGTATAGGCAGTTCTTGGATGACTATTGCATTGATGCCCTTGACTGGCCATAAAGTTCCCCAAACCGGAAAAAATGTATACATTTGATAACCTTTGGAACGTTACGTAGTTTGTTAATCGAGACCCGAATTGTTCCCTTTAGTTTTATAGCAGTGTAGAATCCATAGCAATTAAAGCACCATCGTTTTTGATTACCACTTCAGCCTTGATTTAACCTGTTTCATCACCGATTTCGAAGCAACACTGCACAAGTTTGAATCCTGGTCACCTTTACAAAATCTTTTCAAATTAAACACCTTGTTGTTGTTCAAATTATGCGTTTCATCTAGTGGACCCTACTACAGCCTTTTCATCCACAGGCCTTCATCATCCAAAGATGGATTCATGAATAAATACATAGTACACTGGAATGGCAAGAAAAATGTGGCATATAACCAACATTTTAAATGGCCCTTTTCGATGAGCACACACACCAAACCATTGCGCCGCAGACATTTGTACAATTTTTATGTGAAAATATTTCAGCATGAACATTAAACATCCAATTTGTATTTCCAAAGTAGATTTTAGTGGCAAGTAAATATTTTGAATGTTTCATAAAGCCTCAATACACACCTTTGAATTGTCTCTGTTAAGGAAAGTGTCTGCCCCTCACAGGTTTTTATTCACCTATCTATCACAGAACTTTGTAGAACTCTGTGAAATATGCAAAACAAGGGTTGTTGAATTGTGCCCATTGAGCCTCCCCCTGACATGTCCTTATCGAGGGCAGGTGTGCCTCATCAACTTGTATCAGCCAAGCTGCGTTAGCAATAGCAACTGCCCCATTCTGCAGCCTCTGGCTCAATGGTTCTCTTTGTGGCATTGACCCAGTGCCGGTACAGAAGGGTGCGTTTGCTCCACAACACTTATATTGCAAGATATGTAAAAACATTGACATGGCCTAAAAGGCCATATTCACCTTGCACAGACAGAAGAGTACGTGCCACCCTCTTGGACAATAACACTACATTGAGTAAAGACATGGTGACCTAGTTTGCTGCATTGTTCTACCTGTGTGAACTATATGGATAAAGAGGGTTTAACAATCCGGTTTATTAGCCTGTAACCAAATTTAGAATACAATTCAATGGTTAAGCATTCTCTCAGGCTCTGCATTCATAGAATGCCAACTAAGGAAAAGCCTTACTTCTGTTCTGCCAGTGTGTTTTTTTCCAGAGTGATCGAAAGAAATGTTTGAATAAATGTTCATATTTATAATATAATGAAAAAGTAATGAGTATGTAGACTTAACATTTTGAAACTATTTATGGGTTTAGGATTACTGTCTTTATCTGACTCACCTATACGAAGGCAAAGAGGCCCAAACTCGAGTATTTATCATAAGAGGAAGTAGGTATTATTAAAACAGTTCTGATGTTGTTTAGCTTTTCCTATATTGCTTATACCTACTCAACTCCTTCATAACTGCAACATAATCAAATCATTTTTCTGAGGGAGTGCCTATCATTGAAACCCAGACCTGTGCAACAGGTTTATTGATTCCCTGTGGGTAACCCCAACCGAGGAAACTGGTCTAGATATACCAACAGATTAGGGTTTTATTTTTGCTTTGCTTAAGCTTTGGAAAAGCATGTTATATTATCTGTATCTGTGGGTTTGTGCAGAGGACTTGTTTGGGGCTATTTAATTTTTGTCTTGATCAGGTTATTTTGACATTCTGCTTCAGACAGTGCTAGCGAGCATCGCAGGGATGGGGAGACATAATCAGACCAGTTAGACAGCTTTTTATTTAGTATAGGTACGTTTTTGATATCCCAGTATATCCAAAGGATATAATTGCCAATAGTTACATACAAACCTATGATATAGGAATAAATCAGAAGCTGCATTCAGAAAGTGCCTAAGTTGTGGTACTTACTGTAAATTAAGATAACATATCGAAAGATAACATATCGCAATTATTTCCGAAACATGAGGTTAACCAGACCAAGGAATCTGGATTACAGATTTCCCAGGGTGATTCTTGACCTTGGAATCTATACAACAAATTCTCCATGGTTTGTTGAGACCTCTTCGTGGCTATTGCTGGCATTTTCTTTTTTTAAATGACCGAAGAGCTATAAGCGTTTAAACAACTCTGACTTTTCCAACACTACACCATATTTCCATTAACTCCATGTGATGAAAAGTATATGATGTTAAGCACTTTTTTCTTTTCCATCACATTATTAACACAATGCATTCATCCCACTCTAAGAGTATCAGCTTCAAGATATTTCCTGCGGGAATATGAAAGTATTTTTCCTAGGTGCTATGAACCACCTTCTGTATAAGGAAGTCAGAAAATATTGGAGTTTCACAGCTTGTTAAAATTGATACCGCTCACAGGAAGGCTTCAACAAAAGTTGGCTGCATGAAAACTGTGTGAAAGGCAAAACAGTATGCAGCAACTCAATTTGCTTAAAGGAACACTTCACCCTGGGGGGAGCTTAGGTGGTTTATATCATGTCTGATAGATTTCTAGGGCAGCGAGATGTGTTTCACACATAATTGCCCATCAGGAGCAAATGTTTTGCACACCAAAAGCCCACAGTATTACATCACTGTGTGGATTGATAAGAGATCAAAAAAATGTATGTAGACATATCTTTCTGCGATATTCCTATTGGCAGATATATTGATAAATAAAGACTGGATACTGCTAGCCAGTTCACTTTACAATGAGCAACACAATGGCTTGTTGTCATGATTCGACGCATTGATTTTTGGAAGTGATCTTACATTATGATATTCAACCAAACATGTTTCCACCAGCTTTTTTTCAACCACCAAATTTGAAAGACAGTGGTTGCTAAATGTTAATGGAATATTCCTGTCTGTTGAAACAAGTTGAAATAGGAATGTCTTTACTAAATGCATTTGGACCACAAGCGCACTACTTTAACTGGACCAAAATGTAGTCTATTCCGTTAATCTTTGTCTTGCTTCTTGCTGAACAGACGTGAATTTACTGCTCACTGCGTGTAGTAATCTACTGTAAAATGTATAGCATAATATTTTGACATATGACTGGAAGATGCTGTTATAACAGCATATCTAAATTTTCTTTTAAAACATGGTTACTTTGCTATTATTCCAACAAACGGAGGCATCCTTCATAGAAGGACCTATTTTAGTAAAACGTTTAGCATGAATTTATTTATACAAGTGAAAATCAGTTTTAGGCAAGCAATCACAAATATATACAGTGGGGAGAACAAGTATTTGATACACTGCCGATTTTGCAGGTTTTCCGACTTACAAAGTATGTAGAGGTCTCTAATTTTTATCATAGGTACACTTCAACTGTGAGAGACGGAATCTAAAACAAAATTCCAGAAAATCACATTGTATGATTTTTAAGTAATTCATTTGCATTTCATAGCATGACATAAGTATTTGATACATCAGAAAAGCAGAACTTAATATTTAGTACAGAAACCTTTCTTTGCAATTACAGAGATCATATGTTTCCTGTAATTCTTGACCAGGTTTTCACACACTGCAGCAGGGATTTTGGCCCACTCCTCCATACAGACCTTCTCCAGGTCCTTTCGGGGCTGTCACTGGGCAATATGGACTTTCAGCTCCCTCCAAAGATTTTCTATTGGGATCCAGTCTGGAGACTGGCTAGGCCACTCCAGAACCTTGAGATAATTCTTACGGAGCCACTCCTTAATTGTCCTGGATGTGTGTTTCGGGTTGTTGTCATGCTGTAAGACCCAGCCACGACCCATCTTCAATGCTCTTACTGAGGGACGGAGGTTGTTGGCAAAGATCTCGCGATACATGGCCCCATCCATCCTCCCCTCAATGCGGTGCAGTCGTCCTTTCCCCTTTGCAGAAAAGTATCCCCCAAGAATGATGTTCACGGTTGGGATGGTGTTCTTGGGGTTGTACTCATCCTTCTTTTTCCTCCAAACACGGCAAGTGGAGTTTAGACCAAAAACCTCTATTTGTGTCTCTTTAGACCACATGACCGTCTCCCATTCCTCCTCTGGATCATCCAGATGGTCATTGGCAAACTTCAGACAGGCCTGGACATGCGCTGGCTTGAGCAGGGAGACCTTGCGTGCGCTGTAGGATTTTAATCCATGAAGACGTAATGTGTTACTAATGGTTTTCTTTAAGACTGTGGTCCCAGCTCTCTTCAGGTCATTGACCAGGTCCTGCCATGTAGTTCTGGGCTGCTCCCTCACCTTCCTCATGATCATTGATGCCCCACGAGGTGAGATCTTGCATGGAGCCCCAGACCGAGGGTGATTGACCGTCATCTTGAACTTCTTCCATTTTCTTATAATTGCCCCAACAGTTGTTGCCTTCTCACCAAGCTGCTTGCCTATTGTCCTGTAGCCTATCCCAGCCTTGTGCAGGTCAAACATTTTTTCCTTGATGTCCTTACACAGCTCTCTGGTCTTGGCCATTGTGGAGAGGTTGGAGTCTGATTGTTGTTTGATTGAGTGTGTGGACAGGTGTCTTTTCTACAGGTAACAAGTTTAAACAGGTGCAGTTAATACAGGTAATGAGTGGAGAACAGGAGGGCTTCTTAAAGACAAACTAACAGGTCTGTGATAGACGGAATTCTTACTGGTTGGTGGGTGATCAAATACTTATGTCATGCAATAAAATGCAAATTAATTACAAAAAAATCATACAATGTGATTTTCTGGATTTTTTTTTGATTCCGTCTGTCTGTCAGGGTTCCACCATGACCTGGTTCTATTTCGGGCCCTACTACCACATCTGGTGGCCTATGGGCGCAGTGCTCATCACGTCACACAAACAGGGTGCAACAGCACCATCCAACGTGCGCAACAGCACCAACCGGACCCGGGTAACGGACCGCCTAATCGCCTCTTTGTCCCCGATTCGGTCCGCGCTGAGGTTCTCAAGTGGGCACATTCCTCTCGCCTTACCTGTCACCCTGGCGTGAATCGCACCTTGTCCTTTTTGAGGCAACATTTCTGGTGGCCCACGTTGTCCAGAGATGCCCGGGAGTTCGTGTCAGCTTGCCCCGAGTGTGCACGGAGCAAGACATCGACCCATGTTACAACTGTTGCTCATTCCGTTCCGTCCCTGGTCGCACGTGGCCTTAGATTTCGTCACCGGTCTCCCTCCCTCCAAAGGTATGACCGCCATATTGACCGTGGTCGTCCATCTCTTAAATGGCGCATTTCGTGGCGCTGCCCAAACTGCCCTCTCCCCGGGAGACGGCGGATCTCCTGGTTTCCCACGTTCTCCGCCCCCACGGCATACCCCGAGATGTGGTTTTGGAACGTGGACCCCAGTTCATTTCCCAAGTGTGGAAGGCATTCTGCGAAGGGTTAGGGGCTACCGTTGGTCTGACGTCCGGCTATCATCCCCAGTCTAACGGCCAATCTGAGCGGACTAATCAGGAGTTGGAGGCTGCTTTACGCACAGTCACCTCCGCTGATCAAACCTCCTGGAATACCTACCTGCCTTGGGTGGAATATGCCCATAACACCCTGGTCATTTCCTCCTCTGGCATGTCCCCCTTCCACATTTGCTTTGGATACCCTCCGCCTCTATTCCCTGCCCAGGAGATCGACGTCGCTGTCCCGTCGGTCCAGGCCCATCTTCGCCGTTGTCGTGGGGTTTGGCGGCGTGCCCGTGTTGCACTAATGCGCGCCTCCGCTGCTTCGAAGCGCTCGGCCGACCGGCACCACGACCCTGCTCCATCCTACACCCCGGGACAGCATGTGTGGCTGCTGGCGAAGGACCTGCCCCTCCGGGTGGAGTCACGTAAACTGGCACCTCGTTACGTGGGTCCATTCAAGGTGGACTTCCTCGTCGGTCCGTGCGCCGTTCGGCTAACCCTTCCTTCCTCTATGCGGGTGCACCCGGTGTTTCATGTCCCGCCACCGCCTCCGCGGATGATCGATGACCACCCGGCTTACACCTTTCGCCGACTCCTGGACGTTCGTTGCCGTGGCGTGGTTGACTGGGAGGGCCTAAGGAGCGCAGCTGGCAGCCCAGTTCACGCATCCTCGATCGCTGCCTCATCAGCAATTTCCACCGTGCCAATCCTGGCTGAGTCGGGCGGCCGCCAGGTGGCGCCCGTTGAGGGGGGGGTTCTGTCAGGGTTCCACCATGACCTGGCTCTATTTCGGGCCCTACTACCCCAAATGGTGGCCTTAGGGCGCAGTGCTCATCACGTCACACAAACACCCCAGTCATAAAGCACCTGGTCAACTGCTCACACCTGTCCCTCATCAACTGATCATGGTCCCTATTTCAGTTCCCATTCCCCATTGCCCAGTGTTAGTTCAAACAAAGTACCATGTCAGTCTACACTGCTACGTATTTAGTTCTTGACTCCTGCGTTACATCGCAGCTTTTGGCCTTCCAGCTTTTTTTCAACATATATGTAATAATACTACGCGCACTTACACTGCTGAACATTTTGCCCTGCTCGTTTGCTCGAGTATTCTACACCACACAGCTCTTTGCCTCCGAGCTTAGAGACACCGGCTCACCCTACAGTACGTGTGTCTAGAGTCGCGCGTTTGGATCGCTCTGTTCACCCGGAATCCTTACACCGTCTCTCACAGTTGAAGTGTACCTATGATAATATCTCTTGTAATTACTTACTACAGGAAGTGCCCCCAAGGAATGTGTGTGGCTTTACAAGCCTGTTGGCTTGTAATTACTACAGACAGGCACAGAACACCACATGGGCGTGACCAATGCTAGTGTTTAAAATGTAACTATTGTTCAAAATGTATTATTGTATTCCCCAATTGCTGTGTTGCTATGGAGATGGTACCTTCATTAACAATGAATTCTGTAACTGGGGTATTTTTGTAACAGACCAATGCAGAGAAGATGACTGAACCACAAAATAAAAATGATCTCGTTCAGGATTCTGTTGAGGAGACTTTGTCAGGTCCTGGCTGGGGAGCCCTAGGCATCTCTATGTGCCTACATAGGTGCCTCTACGCACCTCTTCATAGGTCTCCTCAGTGTTGCCTCTATATGGGGACCCTATATAAGTTACCCTTGTATCAATGGTGGATCTTGGTTTGTGGCAGTTTGTGGGTTGCCTCTGTGTTTGTTATTTTGTTTTTGAAAATTTAAAAACAAGGAATCCCTTCACATGCCCTAAGCTTCGTGCCCTGCCTCACCCGAACCAAGACATCTTCATATTTTTATAACAGAAATGTGTCCTTTAAATATTGCTATAGTGAAATATCCCATAAATAAAAAACTAAAGATTATGCAGTATACAAACTCGGACAAACACCCTGAGTAGAAGTCTTACACACCACACAGATTTGATGAGTACTGACATGCTTAATTATATACATGTTCACTTATACGTCTGTGTACGCTATACACAGTGATTCACATCAGTTCGTTGCGGTCCATTCTCTGGGCATTACGCATGCTAATTAACCCGTCACATGACTTGGAGAGGGATCTGGTCCAGTTGCTGGAGAGCCAGAGCTTTGGGTCTATCTTGTGAGTAATGGCTTCCTAATGGCAACATTAGCCCACTGAATGGACAGAGAAGTACTTAATGTCTCTTATGATTAAGGCTGATGAGCTGTGATGTCAGAGGTCAGCTACTCCGTTTGATTGGGGGAATTACCCAATTCGCAGGTGGAGATTCAGGTTGCTAAATGAGCCAAAAGTATCAAAAATCTAAAACATAATTCGGTATTAACACTCTTTGACTCCATTCAGCAACAGCTAGACAATACTACATCATTATAATTACCCTTATGCATTTTGGTAGATTGCTAGAATAACCGATTCGCAGGTGTAGATTAGTGTTGCCAAATGGGCGGGAGGGTCAAAAATCTATGAGTTCAGTATTAACAGCCTTTGAATCATTCAGCAAAATATAGACTCAACTTCATCATTCTAATTTTATTAGATTTTTTTCTGAAACTATAAAAAATGTCCATACAAGGATCATACTAAACACTTACACTGTGTAGTTTTGTATTTTCTTGAGCAGTGCAGTTCTCATAGTTGCAATATCCTCCAGAAAGTTGTCAGAACCATAAACCCATAAACCCTAGGCTTATACTTCCTGTCAATAACTTAATTGCTCAGCTGACATTGTTGCCCGGGTACCTTAAGGCTCATACACTAAGTGTGTTGACTAATTACTCCTTGACAACCCAATTAGTAGTGGCAGATCTACTGCTGCTAAAATAACTTGCTTTGGGGTAGAACCTTTCATAATTCTGCTGTGGTGATAGGGAGAGAGCTGGGTTCAAGCACAAATTGAATTGACCTTTCAACAGGTACAGACACTACACAAGGGTCAAGGATCCACCATAATAAGGGTTTATTTCCAGGGTGTGTCTAAGGCAGGAACCAATTGATAAGAGCAAAAGGGGGACTCGCAGAGCATCCCTTTCTTAAGCAGGTTAGCTGCCTGCATGCTAAACGGTGGTAATTGGTCAAAGAAGAGGCTTTTCATTCACCCCCATTTTTCCGTGCTGAGTGAGCATTTTGAAAATAAGTGGAGTGGCTCATGAGGGTGCTTACCGGAGAATATATATCCCGATTTCCGACACAATTTTCTACAATATGGTCATAACCATGACTGGGTAAAATGGCAAGGCCATTTTTTTTTTTCGGCCAATCTATAGTGCCCAGCTGACATGTTCCAGACCTGACAGACCTTCCTGTTAAACGTCCTACAGTATCCTCCATTTCGACAGATCCGCTCAATCATCGCGGGGGTACGTTGAAGGATATTGAATAGTGTCGAACCGAGGTCTGGAGGGGAGGCGAGATTCATTCTCCTGGCTGGCGTAGAGGGTCACACTGTTATTGTGGACTTGGACATTGCGTGTCGGTAGCCCTCCTTTGATTGATGGGTCAACACCGGACGTTTGCATTGAGTAATCCATCACTGTGGCCATCCAGTACCCCCCTACTTTTTGGCTGTTCTGACAGAAACTGTGTAGTTTTTGTCACCAACCTTGAGATTTCGTTCCACAGCTTTGTTATCTTCGCCAAAAGTTAAATTACTCTTATGAAGCCCTAACTATTGATTGCCGCGTGGGCTTGCTCCAGAGATGTCTCGGCTTATCTTGCCGCCGCATTGTCTGATTGGCATTTTAATTACATATTTCCCTTCCCTCTCCTTCACTCCCCCTTCAGACAGTATCTCCTGGATATATCCCCTGACGCTAGCGCAACCTGCGATAAAGCTTCACACAAATGGCCCCCATTAGCCATAAGCAGTACACTTGAAGAATTATAGGCTCATCAAGTGGCAAATAATACATATGTTCTCACACCAGGCAAATACATTGAGCATGTTTGATGATGGTGCAAGCTAGGTTATGACTAAGAGAGAAGCGCTCAGCTGAAAAGGGGAGTTTATCATCATGCTGTGTTAAGTAACCGGGTGCATTGTCTCCAGGGGGGTTGTCTGTTACGAGGTAGGTTGAAGTTGTTCCAGTCATAAGAGACGAACAGCGGAATACAGAGAAGCTCTTCCATGAAGAACAAAATGGGAATTACAACAGAAACACAACAGGCTCCACTTTTAAGAGATTTGTTTTCTTGTATTTCTGTAATTAAATAAGTACAAATTATTTCATAATCAAGGAATGTCCCTGTGTACCCTGTATTGAAACCAAGGAAACACAGCCACTTCCTGCTTTTACATTACGGTTTAAGAGATCGTGAAATGAGTCACTGGATATATTTGATGGATTTTTGTTTCAGGCTCAAGATTCCAGCAAGTGACTTTTGAATGATCCATAATATGCGCTATTATGAAAAAGCGTAAAGCTCATACTGAAGCGATTCCTTCAATTTTAAAGCACGTGTGCTCTTTTAAGCCGGATATTGGGAGGTAAGACTGTTCTAACAATTGACATGGCCCACCTATGCTGAAAATCTTCTAATGTTTCAGTTCACTCTACTTGATGCCATTTTCTGGTGGGTAAGTGGAACATTGCGGGCGGGTGAGGCTCAGACAAGATGCTATACAAATCACAACACAGTTTGATATTGCACACTGCACTCTTCATGCCTGCCAGTGGGTTTGTGGTCAATTTGAAGGGTATAGTAGGGTCATTTATAAAGTATTAATGTGACAGAATTATTTCCCTGTCAAAATGTACTAATATAACCTTGTCAGCGGCACTAACTGTTTACAATAACATCGTTTTAAAGTATACACTGGGCACTGGCTTAGTCCATCACAGCTATGTATTTTTCACTAGCCAGCTAACATTGATTTGTCTAGAGCAAATCTAAGGTAATGGGCAATCCCTATCCACCGATCTTACTGCAATTTTTGCAATCTATTTTGAGAGTTATTGGGTGTCCACAGTATAGAACAAATAACAGATTTATTTTTATAAAAAATAACAAACATAAACCTGAATACAAGTTAAAAAAAAAGTTTTCTTTGTTTGAGTTTGGGGAAAATGAAAAACAAATTGATGAGGATTTAAGCATTTAATTCTAATGTTCACTTAAAGATGTTTGTTCAGCTAATGGTGTATGCAATTGCAGAGTTTGCTAAAAACAAATATATAATAATAGACTATATTTTACTCAGCAAATTTGTGAAAGCCTTGGAAGTTACTTTCTGCATCCTGACTACGCAACACATAATCATGAATAATAATTTTCACGCAACTAAAATTCCACTTTCCTAAATTCAGTTGTCATATCAAATTGCCTTACTGCAACCCATCTTAACAAATTGTAGGAATTTGAAGTTTGAGGCTACCTTTCTTTATAGTCATTAGCTCCAAACGATGTTTTGTGTTTGTGCCATACACACAGCTGTTTATTGACAGCCTACCGCTACTTCAATAGCTTTTCACCCTGCCTCCCCACTGCATCAGGCCCAGCTGTCTTCTTGAGAAGAGTGCTTCAAAAACAAGCTAAGGGTTATGTCATACCTCTGCTTACCGTCTCTGTTTCAACATTTGACATGTTCTTTTCAGCATTGCTGGCATCAAATTCATTGTGGGCATATATTAAAAAAATATATAACATTTCACAGTTTCAACATTTGATGTGCTGTATATGTAGGGTTTAAATGATTTGCACATCATTGCATTCTGTTTTTCTTTACATTTTACAAATTCTGGGAAACAGGTAGGCAACAGGAATATAAGGGAGCTATTGTACTCTGCTCAAAAGAAGGAAGACTTAAATCACACATTGGGTCTCGATGAAGGAAATATATTAAAGGGCGATTGACGCAAAATTGCGTAGAAATGCGCACCCGTTACATTTCTGTTCATATCTCCGGATTGGTTAAAGATAGAAGCCTAACTTGTAGGGGACAGCCTGCTGCAAATAATGACATATAGTTTACGTATTTCTGTAAAGAAGAAGCCTTCCTAATCTAGACCACATAAACACTGTATTTCTTGATTTCATCAAAAAACGCAGGTTAATCTGATCAGAATCAAATCTGATTTTAGATTTTTATATAAAGTGATCCCCCATCAAAATTTTTATTTTAATTGATATTTTATTGTTTTTGAAAGAAATAATGCAGTTTTTCTGTTTATTATGTTATATGCTCATACAATAAACAACTTAGAGTTGTTTTGATCCCCAGGGGATGTTCAAATTAGACATAAAAAGCCCCACCTGTAAGAGTATACTATGTGCTTCTTAATAAAAACAACTACATGTCAACATACGTTTTTATATTCTCTTTACAAATTTTCACCAATATACTCACTTCTCAAACAATATTATCTATTCATCCTCCTTCTCAGACCTTTAAGGGATAAACATTTAGCAATTTGTTTGAGAACAAAATGATTGAGGGCTGGATTCAAACTTACAGTGCATTCGGAAAGTATGCACAGCGCTTCACTTTTTCCACATTTTGTTGATACAGCCGTATTCCAAAATGGATTAGATCCTTTTTTTTAATTCTACACACAATATCCTATAATGATAACGTGAAATTCTTACATGTACATAAGTATTCACAGCCTTTGCCATGACACTCAAAATTTTGCTCATGTGCATCCTGTTTCCACTGATCATCCTTGATGTTTCTACACCATGATTGGAGTCCACCTGTGGCAAATTCAGTTGATTGGAAAGGCACACACCAGTCTATATAAGGTCCCACTCTTTCAATGGAACCACCAGGACTCTTCCTTGAGTTGGCCTCCCAGCCAAACTGAGCAATCGGGGGAGAAGGGCCTTAGTCAGGGAGGTGTCCAAGAACCCAATGGGCACTCTGACAGAGCTCCAGCGTTGCTCTGTGAAGAGAGAAGGACAACCATCTCTGCAAATAATTGGGCCAAGCTTGGATCACCACACACAAAAATACTTGAGGTTGTAAAAGGTGCTTCAGTATTGAGCAAAGCCTTTGAATATTTATGTACATGTTTATAACAATTAAACAATTGAGACCCTGGTTATATTGGAAGGTGACCACACTTTAAGATTAAAGAAGCAAACCACCTTTCCACATATATTGGAAATCTGCACTTTATTCTTAGTGATTTGTCTGGACATGCAAGAATAAAAAACATGTTTACTTTAAATATATGTATGTCCATATTAGTTGCCTAGTTTTGGTTGGAATGTGTAATTCGATCGGCTATCGTCAAATCTGAGAGCGCGGTAAAATAGTGTATATGCTTTTGCTGTGAGGATTTGTTTACAATTCAAAGATATTGTTGCAAAATACTATTAGGTGGTCAGGAAGGTCAAATCATGACTGGTATAATCAGAATGTGGACATAAACAGGTCCAGAGAAGCATGTTAGAACTAGGTATAAACAGAGCAATAGACAAGTTGACTAACTCCTGTAGCTGTTCCAGCATGAAAGATTCACTAAGGTTTTTAGCTTTTACAATTTCATCTTTGATTTTCACGCATTAGTTGACAGCTCCATCTCTAGGCATTCAAACAACCAAAACCTTTTCATGAGCTTTGTTTAAAGGCATGATTGATTTTTCATGCAATGCTGTACAATGAAGTATGGCAAAAAGCCTGAAGCTCCACTGTGGTGTCTGAGAATTTCTGCTACGTATCATGATCTAAAACAAATCATACTTATGGGGTATTATGATATTGCCTACCTGATATAAATTGTTTACCATGCTCAGTTGGGATGCATTTACTTTTAAATCCTAATACTGTATTGTATATTCACTAAACTAGTAAAGAAAATCGAGCTATTGTTATTCCGAGAGCATTCTGAGTGGTTTCTCACTCATGAGTGCCCACAGATAAGACCTCTGCTCCATTGTAACTGCAGTCAATAGGTACGAGAGGAGAATGAATGACATTTTAAAAAACATAAACAAATAAATTGATTTTTTTCTCATTCGCTTTAGTGTACCTGCCTTTGCCCAGCTTTTCAAAGAGTTTGTGTCAAGAATCATTGCAGCTGATTTGATAAAGGTGTTTACGTGTTTGTTTTTTGTGGATATTGGACAAACTGGGTATGTATATGGAAATAAGATGAATCCCTACCAGCCAAGAATTTCGGAATTAATTTAAACAATTGGAACACATTGTGGTATGAAACACAGTTCTGTAATTGACCATCGACGATTCAATTGAACAATTATCTTAGATATAGGATCATAACCAACGGAATGCCTATTGCATGTTACATTTCACTTCTGGCACTATCCTAACTTTTCCAGTTGTTCCTTCTGGTAAAATATCTACACAACAAATTACACATTACGCAATTTATTTTGGTTAAATTACAGTTCAAATATTGACCAGTTCAGAGCTGACCACTCCTTTAAATTGAGCTACTTCTCATTTGTTATTAAAGGAAATATACCCACAACAGCATCCCCTTTTACAGGGTAATGGTAAGATTACCAAAAACGTAGCCCATGGTTGTTAATGTGACAAAATACAATACATCCTGCCAGAGATATTTGAACTCTTTGTCCCAGTTAGGTTCACTATTCTTGCTGTGTCAGCTCAGTAATCACAATAATGGATGTTGAGGAAGTTGCAAGTTGAGGAACTTTATAATGTCGGTGCAACATAGAAAACAGTCAAAGTGGTGGTTTACTGAAAATCTATTGAAACTTGTTTCCTTTTTGTCTATAAACATTCCGACAGACAAAGTATATGCCTGCTGGGATAAATTGGCAACTGCACTTATAGTATATGATAGAGAAAATACTGTTGATATGTACAGAATCAATGTGTCAGATCAGTGTCAGTGTACGTATGTTCAACTTTCCAGGCTACGAATGCTGAAATAGCATCTGTCTTCCAATAAATCTCAAATATAAATTTACTCTATGCACTCCACCAAATGTATCTCAGCAGTTAACTACCTATCACAAGTGAACTTGCCTCTTATCTCCATACTCACTTGTCACAACATTATATTTGTTTATGCTTCACTCATTGAAAATGGAAGATGTTTCGTCCTTTACACTGAAGTGTAGATTTGTTTTTGATTGAAGTGGTAAACAGAAAGGCTTGACTCATTCTATTAGACTGTATCTCTATATCAGGTCCATGTCAAGTAAAATATGCATTTTTCTTTTTTTAAGATCATTACAAATCCTATGATGTATTTGTAACATAACCCCAATTACAAACTAATCAGGTGTCTTCATGTGCCTGACCATATCGGGTTAGGGTTACCATAACGTTTTGATGGATTGTTTTCCATTTTGGACGTCTCATTACCTTTCCACAGATTTGATTTGTAAATGCCTCCAAATCTCTACAAATACTCTGTGTTGGAGTAGATTCAAAATTGAAATACATAATAGTTTGCCTTACAGCCACCAAAATACTGATATTATGCTGTTTTATAGAAAACTCTGTTAGCTGATCAATATATCAATTTCAGAATTGTTTCAGATTCAAAATCTTTATTCTATGAGGCACATGGCCAAATGTTTATAATCACACCCAAAGAACACAGAAACTCACAGTCCATTACAAAGTCACAGTGCAAGTAGATGAACAAAACATTTTGTAGCACCCCATATATACATACATTGTTGTTGGAGATTTTCATTTAGAATTATTTAACACATTTCAGGTAGAGGAAGTACAGTACTGGACATTTTCAACACATTGTTCTGTACCAACCGTTGGGACTGTAAAACAAAATACAGCTTTGGGAGTGCTGCTATGATTTATCATTAGTTTGCTGGATTGTAAGAAATAGATACAATGGATGCTGGGCTTGTAAATGAAAATGTACTAATGGCTGATTCTCCGGAGAGCTAAAGAAGGTCAGTTCACTCTCACACAAAGGATACAGGGATAGATGAGAGTTTTGGGGTCTGTAACAAACCTCAGGGCCTCATGGTACACAGTTTCCAGCAACAAGCCCATAGAGCAGGGGTCTTCAAATCTGGACCTCGAAGCCAGTTCCACTCCATTATTTCATTTCAACCCCTTAATTATAGACATATTTAGACCTGAGTTACCAGATGGGTGCCATTAATGATGAGGAAGAACAGAAAACCAGCAGGCTCCGGACCTCGTAGGATAAGATTTGAAGACCCCTGCCATAGAGGCTTGAATGTATTAAGGAACATTATGTTCATACCATGTACTGTCAAATATTTTACCTTTATCATTTATTGAAAGTAATTGATCATAACAATGAAAAATGTTGGCGTGCCACACAATTAGGAATGCCAAGCACAGATGTTAGTGTCTATTTAAGTTTTTATTTTTGGGAATCAGTTCTGACTACCACAGGTTGTCCATTCATTTTCCCTTCTAAATCATCCCAAAGTGTTATGACAGCATAACTTGCTGTTCCTCCCCAGGGAACATAAAATACTGCATATCTGACATTACCTCTCTGTTTGACAAGTTTTGTGACAGAGGCTGCTTCTGTATTGTAAATCATAGTTTTCTGTGTGTGACTGTGTGTGCCGGAATGTCTTTTGATGCAGCAACGGCTCCCAGGTAATGAGAAGTAGATGGAGCTAGCCGACGGATTGCAGGCCGGCGACCCACGCCGAGATCTCAAACCTCCCGTTCACATCCCACGAGCCTGTCGCTCACAGAATGGTAGGACACTACCGTGGCTACATCAAACAGCCCACTAAGGAACAGCGGAGAGAGGGAGGGGAATGGCAGAAAAGAGATGGAGGTAAAGGTGAGGGGGCAGAAGAAAAAGTGTGAAATAAAGCAAAAAGGAATGCGTGACAAAAAGGGAGAAAGAGAGAAGGGTAACAAACAGTCAAAAGAGAGAGGAAAGGAAATGTGACATAGAAGTGGTGGGAATAAAAACCTGGCCGGTGATCTTTGTGGCAGTATAGATATGGACGGCAAGCTTGAACTGGGAGTCTTCACAAATGCCCTGTGAACAGGAGCTCAGTGGCATGTAAGCAGAGTGGGGAAGACAGAGAGAGAGAAAGAGAAATGTATAATTCATGTGGCGCTCTCACTTCCTGCCACCGCGTCCACTCGGCTCTGGCCTGGCAGCACCTCACTGTCACCTGTTCTGCAACACCTCCATGGAACCGTTGTCAGATAAGGATGGGGATCAATTTATTTGTGGGTTGTACACAGGGTCACAAATGCATATTGTAGTTGATTTGAGAAAAAAATCCCTTCAAGCCGCAGGGCTGGGGAGAACGAATCTTCTGCCTGAATACAAGTCCGTAAATGCTTTGGAGTGACACAAGTTTTGTTGTTCTGCACTTCAGCAAATTGCATTTAAAATGAAACAATGACAAAGGTTAAAGTGTTTTTTTACGCTTTATTTCGAGAGTCCGAATTTCCCTCTTTAGTTGTTTAATAAGTAGTTTGTGAAACGTTTGTTCATAGTTTTATAACCTTTTAAAAAGCAACTCCTTGGTAAAGTTACGGTTAGAGTTAGGTTTAGAATAAGATGTAGTTTAGGTAAGGGATTAAGGTTAGGGATAGGGTAAGGATAAATGCTAATGTTAGGACGTGGTTGGTTAAAATCGTACTGATTGGCAGTTGATAATCTGAAAAGCACCTGTAAGGGCATTTACATATGTGAACCATGTCAGAATTAGTAGTCAACTCATTTTACGAGACAAAAGAAACTGGTCGCTGTTATATTTATTAATTGTTTGCAAAACCTTTGCATTCAGTGCCTGGGGTCTGTGTTCAAATCCTGGGTATCTTCCGTGGTGATGCTCTGCTGGTCCTGTGTTGCAGTCGTCTTCAGTTCCTGTCTTTTCGTGCCTTCAGCACGTTAATCTCATGCTCAATTAGATTTGGGTCCAGTAATTGACATTAACAGTAAAACACTTTTCACTTTTATTCTTGAAAAACTCCTTAGTTGCTTTACCAGTATATTCAGGGTAAAAATCCTACAATAAGGTAACATGCCATCCATTGAGTTTTCAGGCATTTTGTTATGACTGAGTAGATATGATACACTTCCTCTCTCCACCATATTTTACAGATAAATAGGAGCCCCTACCTGCATGGTAAATGCCATTAAAAGTGCACATGTTATTATCACACTTGCACATGTTATGTTATGACACTTTTTAACATAATCCATGAATTCACTAACTGGTTTCTTTCTTTTATGAATAATGCCCTAAATAGCAGGCCATCACTGATTGATTTGGACATATCCATTCACATCCCTAATTGGAAGCAATTAATACTTATTGTACTGGGTTGATAGATTTTTTTTGTTAGAGCAAATGATGTCTGACAAATTTTGAGAGCTTTTTCAAGCCTTGAATACATCAGTATTGTAAGCTGAAGTCCAAACGGTGCCAAAGAAATGATTTAATCATTTTGCTTTTCATTTTATTCATCAATTTAATGAGGCGACGAAACTTGGTAAACAGCAATCGCTATCATAGCTCAGTTTAGTAATTAATTGTTCAAGGAAGTTTCATTTTTTGTTGTCATGGCCTTCCATCCTTGACCATTGATGAGACTAATTGACAGAAATTATGAAAAGATGTTCATTGCTGAAAATGACCAAGCTATCAGGAAATAGTTAAGCACTGTGGCTACCCTTTCTGCTTAGCATGTATGCTTTTGCAGAAGTTTATACATAAATAAGTAGGAATCCTCCTCCCTAGTGATTAACCATGGTGTACAACACACTTCAGCCCTCAGCGCTATTTCATTGGCACGATTTGCCATGGCAAGTTCATTCAGTGTCTTTGTTTACAGCAGTTCACAGCTTTTTCTGTCCCACAGGCAACAGGATTAACATCAAAAATATTTGCACGCCATTACACATACAAGCAGTAGAAAAAATTACTTTTATTTGATAAAATCATAGAGGGATAGGAAATACAGCCAAAACAGAACTGTGAGAGTAATCTTCAAAATTCCAAAGAGTTACAACTGTGAAAAACAAAAAATGCTGAAAATTATTTGTGCAAAATGTATTTTGAAAACATAACCAGAGCCAGCAGCCTATCAAAAGACAATAATGCTACAATTACAAAGATTGAAAGCCTTACTGGTATAGGGGTAGGGTCATTCGGTGCCACACACAAACACACCCACAAAGCCAACAGCGGTCCACAGGCCTACAGGCAGACAAGAGCCTAAAAAAGCTACCTGTTTTAATACATTACCCTCAATGTATAAAATTGATTTCATCATCACAAACTCAGCTACAAGAGAAGTAGATCCAGTGAAAACATACAAATTGAGGTATAATGAGAGTGCAGGTGATGTTTCTAATTTTTCAGAAATTAAATAGGGCTCTGGGGAAGATAATTCCTGGTTCCAGTCTATTTCTATATTTAGACTTTTTTGCTAAAAGTGCCAAAAACGGTTTCACATAGTTCAGTTGTCAGGGAAGGCCTTGGAAGTGCATCGCTCTCACTGACAAATCCTAATACACATTAACAGTTGGTTCAACATTTGCTGTCTTTCTCTGGGGTACACAGGCTCAGTGGACTTAATCAGGACACACAAGGTTGTTTTTCCATCCGGTTGCATTGCAGACTGTGTATGAGACATCCTTGCAGGTGTTCTCTGGTGTTATTAGTTATAGAGATGGACAGCTACAAGTCTTATTTTGCTCAAAAGGCTGATGTGTTTTCAAATTAGTCATGGTTTGACTGATCAGCTGGTTCTCCAGTTTTTTAAATGTGGCTGCAATTGAGAATGTTTGAGTGACTGTATATGTTGGCCATGCATGCCAGTTTAGTCAATGGGATAGTTCCCACAACATGATCACTTCACCGCGTAACTGTATGAAGAGCCAACATAATTAAATTGGTTCTCACTGCCCCTCTTACAAAATAAGCTACTTCCAAGCAGACTTCCTTATTAGTCTGGGAACCATACATAGGTTATAAAACTAATATGGAATGTCAGCTGATTCATCCAGTTTAAGCAACTTATCTCATATCCTAGTTATTCATGGCTCAGTCATGTTTTAGGCCAAGACCTCAACCCTTTTGAATGTGTTGTCCAAAAATGTAATTGTTTTCATTTGCCTTCAGGCCATCCCCTCCTGGGCAAAATCGAATCTTCTCTGATTGTGTGCAGCTTACCTTGCTTTGTACTTTGCTATGAGCTGAGCTACTGGATTGGATGAAGTTACCAATAAAGATAACATTAAGTAGGTTTCATATCTTTATTCTTGTGCAGAACTCACAATGTAGTACAACATACCAGCCCCAATGACCCAAACAGGTCATTCATACGAGGGAAGGGGGATGTTAATGTCTCTTAGGCTCAATTAAACTAACTCAACTGACAAGACTGGCTTCTAGGAGGCAAATTTTGTCCGCTGGATGGTCGAAGTCTCCTGCCTGTGTTTTTACTTTCACAGTACGAACAAGTCCATCTGCACGTGGCAAGACTTGAATAAGCAGACCTAACGGCCAGTGGTTGTGTGGGGTGTTTTTATGCAGAATAAGCACAAGATCTCCTACTTGAAGATTTATCTTCGGTTGCAGCCATTTTTGGCGTTGTTGCAGTGCAGGCAAGTACTCCTTGAGCCATCTAGACCAGAAGACATCTGCCAGATATTGTACCTGGCGTCATCTGCGCCAGTAAAGGTCTTGTACTACGAAGGCTCCTGGAGGTTAAGTTGGACCGGAATGGAGTAACAACAAGTGATTAGGTGTGAGTGGTAGTGGATCTGATGGATCATCAGAGAGTTAAGTGATTGGTCTACCATTGACAATAGACTCAGCGCAGCAAAACTGTGTTGCCAAACCCTCATGATCTGGTGCCTGCTGTGACAGGACCGTGTTCAGTATGGAACGAACAGTGCATATTTGCCGCTCCCAAACACCACCCATGTGGGAGACAACTGGAAGCTTGAAGATCCATTTTATATTATTCTGTGGCAGGTAATCAGAAATCTTTCGCTGGTTCCAATCACTGACAGCTTTCTGCAGCTCCTGTAATCCCCCCACAAAATGAGTCCCATTATCTGATTGTATCTCAATTGGTGCGCCTCCTAGCGATAAATCGCTGTAAGGCATTGATAAAGGGGTCAGTGTCAAGAGTGTGTGCAACTTCCAAGTGGATAGCTCTTGTGATGAGACATGTAAACAAACATCCGTACCTCTTGAGCTCACTGCGTGCCTTCTTAACCAAGAAAGGTCCGAAGTAGTCTACACGCACACGAGTGAACGGAGGCTCACTTGGCATCACATTAGAGAGAGGTAAGTCTGACATTTGCTGGTTTTGTGACATAGCTCTTAGCTTGCGACACTGTAGACATGACTTGAGAGTCCGGTTAATGACAGCACGTCCCTTTAAGATCCAGAAATGTTGGCGAATTTCAGCGAGTACTTGCCCTGGACATGCATGAATCAAGCGTAGATGGTAGTGACTGATAATCAGCTGGGTGACGTGATGATTATTAGGTAGGATCACTGGATGTTTAGCCTCATAGGGAATTGTGCATTTGTTAGTCGGCCTCCTATGCGAAGGAGTTGGTTGGTTTCATCCTCAAAGGGTATAAATTTACTAAGATTTATTTTTTTCTGTACCCATCGCTCACTTGTCAAGATCTCTTCCACCGTCATTCCACCAGAGACATCATCCGCCAGGTTAGAAGCAGAGCCGACATGCCTCCACTGGCATGGTTCTGAACATTCTTGTATTTTTGCAATACGGTTAGCGATGAAGGTCTGAAAACGATGCTTGTTGTTTATGTAGTGAAGTACGATGGTACCTTCTGTCCAGAAGAAAGTAATTGGAAATTCCAAGTGGTGCTTGATATGCTGGTCCAACTCCATAGCAACTACCGCTGCTGGTAGCTCCAGGCTTGGTATGCTAGTTGGTTTGATAGGTGCAAGACTGGCCTTTGACATTACTAGCCTGCAGATGTTGCCTATCCTGATGTATGAAACCACACTGTAAGCCAGTTCTGAAGCATCAGAAAAGTGGTGGAGCTGGATCGCTAGCAAGCAACTAGCAGGTGTTGGTCAAAGGCATCTTGGAATCCTCAATGTGGACATCAAAGGCAAGTCACCTAACCATCTATGCCACTGTGACCACCGGTATCTCCTCATCCCAGTTAACGTTCATGCGGTACAACTCTTGAAAGATTGCTTTTGCTTTGAGCACAAATGGGCTTGCAAACCCTAAAGGATCATAGACGAAACAGGTAGTGCTCAATACTCCACTCTTTGTTGCTGGTTTGTCTGCTGCCTTGGAATCAAATTTGAAGCAATCTCTATCC
>JACXGK010002954.1:0-49419 GCA_016801125.1 Novumbra hubbsi | reverse complement strand
CGCGTCACAGTCCATGTATGGGTGTCGTACCCGTACCTTGGTCCTAATTGAACGCGTCACAGTCCATGTATGGGTGTCGTACCCGTACCTTGGTCCTAATTGAACGCGTCACAGTCCATGTATGGGTGTCGTACCCGTACCTTGGTCGTGATTGAGGTCTTCTTCTTCTGCTGCTTGAGCTTGTGCTGCTGTAGCGGCAGGGGGCTGGAGCCCTGGGCTTCCAACAAGCCAGACGGAACATGCTGTGCCACCTTGGGGTGGGCGGAGGGTGTCGTTTGGGATGAGGGGGAGTTCTGTGGGGGCAAGGAGGAAGAGGAGACAGAGGACGGGGGGAGAAAAGCCTCCAACATGGAGGCTGAGGAGGTGGCCGGGTAGGGCTGGCGCTTGGTGTAGGGGCTGGGGACCGTAGGCTCTGGTTGTGCCTTCATGTCTGCAGGGGAACGGAAAGGGAAAAAAATTGTTTGTAAACCCTGCAAAAGGGCATTTAATTTGGGTTTGTTTATAACTGGGTACAATACCAGCCACGCAAGCATTTTAAACTCTGCGAGACCAACTTAGTTTGCAGCCATTACTTTTAAATAACCCTTTGTCAACCACGTGGAATTTCCATTCCAAAGCACCAATTCCCTAGGAAAATGAAGGAAGCCACAATATGTTTCATTGTGCTTACCTAAATATATTTGAAAATACTCAAAGCATGCATTTCAAAAGTCGACGTAATGCCCTGTTACTGTGGAGGTCTACAATCCAGTGTAATCTGGGTATGTTTCCTCACCATACTGGCTCAGCGCTGCAGGGCCGGTGTCCCAGGAAGAGGGACTGGTGCTAGGCTGCACAGCTTGGGAGTGCTGGGCGGCCAGCTGGGCTAAGGCCTGTGCCGTCTTGAACTGCTCCAAAAACTGGGAGCCGCTGGTCGTTCCTGTGCTGCCCCCTTTAGGGTCCCCCACCTCCCCGAAGCCCTTGCTCAGCATGTTAACCTGCAACAAAACCAATGAGGAGATTTAAAATGATAGTACAGCTATTGGTGGTATACCACCAAAACAAACAGGGGCCACATGTCACCCTTATACTAGTGGCAGAAATCATCAGAAGACATATGCAGTTAATTTAAGTTACAAATATTGTAATATTTCTTTCCTTCAATAGTTCACGGAGGCCTGAGCTATTTCCCCCTTCCAACTTCCTTGGCAGTCCATATATACATTTGTTTGACGTGCATTTTCCTCATACTTGCTTTAGACACTGGTTAACCCCTTAACCACCACAGCTAATACTATTCTGGTCTAGTTCAGCAAGGGAAGAAACAGTATTGTAAACGTGAAGCAGGATAACCCCTTCAAGGTGCTTTAAAAACTAAAATAGCACACCATGCTGTGCTGGGTGTAGGGGGTGCTGCTGGCAGGAGGTTGGGACAGCGGCACACCCTGCTTGGAGTTGCTGAAGACCAGCGACTGGGGGAGGGATTGGGGCTGACTGGCGTCCATCGGGACCGTGGCCTCGGAGGAGGACGGGGGAGTCTTCCCCAGCAACACCGCCAGATCAATCCTGCAGGGACCAGAGATCAGAGTTAGTATGTATCCCAAAGAACACACACTTCAAACGAAGGATGAGGACCTGCGTGTGTACTGGCTAATCGTCAAACTGGCCCACCTCTGTCCTGCAGTGATGGTAGGGACATGCTCCATGGGGAGGGGCATAGAGGCTACATTCGAGGACGTGAAAATCTTGGTCTCTGAAAGCTAGTGACAAAAAGACATTAAATCAAATCAGCGAACATTTAAGCAGTTCGGAAAACCCTTTTGTCACAGGACTATGAGCCAATCTATTTGAAACATTAGGGAACTAACATCAGCCAATCAAGCCCTTGATTGTACTATGTCAGTTGGGAGAGCTACTTTACAGCTACAAGAACATTTTAAATTGTACGTCTGAATCATTATTTGGGTGTTAAATAATAAAATGGATAAAAGGATTATAGCAGTGCTAATTGAAAACACAAATACTGACACCTCTTAACAGGCACTATAAAAAAGAACTCACATCCTCATTCCAATCCTCAGTACCCCACTCGTCTGTAGCAGACCTCCATGCACCTACAGGGAAACCAAGAAGTAAAGTGGGGCCGACCATAATGCAGCAAAAAAAGACTTTGGCCACTAGCAGTTAGACGCCGCATTTCTATGTTGTCCATCTTCAGCAGAGACAAAGACTATATCTGAACAGGAAGTTGTCAAAACAGAGATCATGTGGTTCTCTGCCACGGCATAAAAGGTATAGCAACTTGTGCTTTCAGGAATGAGTCATTGTTTCAAATTTTTTGAGTAAAATACCTGTGAATTTCAATTTTGAATCTTTTCTCTTTTCACACTGAACATCAGTAACCAAGAGTAATCAACCAGTCCGACCCGGGCTAATGTGTATGACACCACATGAGTTGCATTTTGGTCCATTTCAGTCCACTGCTCCACCCACCCAGTCTTTCACTGCTCCACCCACCCAGTCTTTCACTGCTCCACCCACCCAGTCTTTCACTGCTCCACCCACCCAGTCTTTCCAACACTGTTTTCTACCTAGAAGTAATACAAATGATCAAAGTAGTGGAACTGTTCATTTCCTATACAAAGGACCCATGGTGAGATTTTTCTATGACCAATAAACATACGTTTTGAACTGGCTCCCACAATAAACCTTTTTAGCATTAGCCAAAACAAATGGGAGTACGGATGTGATCGGCCACAGAAATCGGGAAGTTCAATCTTACCAGGAGCAGAGTCAAAATTGGATTGGTAACTGGTTCCCTCTACCCCTGCAGAGTAGTCGATCCCTAGGGAAACAAATAACAAATTGGCCTTGAGCAGACAATTAACCCAATTATCAGTAAAGCAAGCATATATTTCACACATGGGTGATCTGGGCCAAACCTGCTATTCAGGTTGAAATGCTTTACAAAGTTAAACAACAATCAGAAAGCCAGACGGACCTTCAACCATATTGCCATGTTCACATTCTAGTTGTAACACAAAAACCTGTTTATTAGTTCCGGGGAGGCCTGTTACGGCAGCATGGCAAAGGAAAGTGGATGGGCCTAGGTTAAGTGCTTTTGGACTGAGGCTAGAACAGAAGGCTGGGTTCCTTACTGGCTCCTTCCTCTGGCTCCAGGTTGCCCCTGTTGTTCCAGGTGGTTCCACCGCCGTAACTCTCCTCGGTCTGTGCCGGCTCGGCATAATCTGCCGGGTTAAAGGTCCTGGAAGAGAGAAGCCGTGGTTTTCAGTGTCAACGTTTCCTGTGCGCCTACCAACTGGAGCATGTCACTGGGGCGTAATACTGCTGAACAGGAAGTGAGCGAGCGGCGAGATGGGAGAGGAAGTGACTGGGGAGATGTGTCTGTTAAACAGCGTTCATCTAAGCAATGTCAAAGAGGACAGGTTCGATAAAGACTGGAGGACAACCAAAGAACAGGGGAGAATAATCCAGGCAGCGCTTTAACCCTTTCTCTAGCACTGTCTTCATTAGCGTCTCTCACACTTCTTTTGACGAGTTGCGTCACAAAAGGCAAAAAGGGGAAAGCACACGCGCTCCTAAAAATAACTTCTCTTGCTTGGTTCAGACTCAGGCACGCCGAAACAGTGCACCATATAAGCATAGGGCAGTTGAACCTAATGCAGTTCAGTAGTTTTCCGGAAGATTCCAAGATCTTAGTGGAACTCTTGACTACTTGTGTTTAGACTAGCTTCTGCTAAAGGCTTGAGTGTACAGGTTTATCCCTCGACATGCAGGAGACTGCTGCCATTTAACCCCTTATTGTGACATTGGGGAAGCCCAAGTCAGTTTTTTCCCCACTTACCCCGTTTTTTCTGCCTTTAAGCCTCACTATCTCCATCTTTCCTCACTGAGCACAAAGAGTCCCAACCCCCGCCCCGAACAGAAAGCAAGATTGACACACTTGACACACCAGTGGCGGTGCACTCACCTCTCGTCTCCTGAAAAATCATATCTCGGCCCCTTATCAATCTGGCTTTAGAGGAAAAACAACAGCAACGATTACAAGCAGCACAACAGGGACAGTGGGGGATGCAATGTGTGTGGTTTTGAGACTAGACTTCTTTATCACTGGAACAAAGGAATGTAAGGGGGGAGGGAATCACATGCATGGACATAAGTCATTACACTCCACACGCACTTCTGCAACACACGTGATCTGTGAGCGCTGCACTGTGGGGCAGCGCCCCTTTCTATGGGTGTAGCTGAATGACGAGGATCAAGAAGAGGAAACAGGCCGAACAAACACTCAAGAAAGAACACAGTGTTTTCCGCAAGTAACAGCATTACCATACAGGTGGAGAGGCAACGGTTAGAACCAACAGGACACTCATGCAAACACAGGCTCCAGAAACGGCCACGCAACAGAAGCGACGTGTCCAGAGATGGGCACGCTAGACGACGCCGACAAACGGCCTGGCTGTCTGCCGGCACAAGCCCATGGCGGCCGCGGGCTCCGGGTTAGTCGCCGCAGGACGAGGCCTCGCGCACGGCCTTGCTGCCGCCGTTCTGCAACCGCCAAAACGGCAGCTCACCCCTCTTACATTTCCATGTCCATGTCCAACTCCAACCCAGAACCACAAAATATCATTCTGAAGACCGGTTTCAACTTGGTTAAAATTAGGAACTGGCGCAGTTGAAGAATCCATTTAAAATGTGCAAGAGTTCTGGGATTTTGCTTTCCAAGAGTCTTACGATCAGCTCATCTGACTTTGGTGTATCTCACAGTAAAGCCCTGTTCGCACAGACACAGCACACACAAAACCAGGTGCTTCAGACATAGATTACCTTTACTTCGTTCCAAAGGGGGACATCAACATGCAGGCTCATCTTTGAGGAAGCGTTAACCTGCTGCATCCCATGGCGAGGAGCCCCCACCAGCAGAGCCCACCCCCAGAGCCTGGTCTTTGACAGCCCTAGACGCTCTCATCCACAGCGGCCTGAGGATGGTCCTAACACCTGACTGTGGAGCCTAGTAAGTGTAACGATGTACTTCACAACACTATCAAATCAGTGGGTATTTGTCATTTGTCCTACAAACGGGTATTATACAGGTGAACACGACCTATTAGGGATTCTGCCGTTTTCTGGAAGTTAAATTTACGACTTTTTAATGCCACTTTGAATTCTATTTAAGACTAATTTAATAATTACACCCCATTTATAATATACAGAAGCAAACAAATGTGACAGAAGTACCCAACGTTGTTAAAGCAGTAAACCGACTGCTAACAATAACGTTACTGGATGTACTTCACGGGGCGTCTGTGATACGACCAACAAAACGTTAAAGGATTTTATCAGCATTTTTTAGTTTTTCACACTTCATATGGGATTCCATTCATTGTGCCAAGTTTGAAAAATCACTTTGTTTTCCCCCCCATTTAACTTATTTCAAACATAAAGCAAAGTTGCTGTTTTTCAACCACTTCCGACAGAATTGGCACTATCCCATGGTACCTGCAGGGAGCTTAATGAAGAAAAGCAGCCAACCATTTTATCACCTATTTACAATGCTAGCAAAAGGATTTGAGGAAATAAGACAACTTAAGACCCTTCATTTAGATAAATTCATTTAAGACTTTAAGGACCTGCAGAAACCCTGCTTATTAATTAGTTTTTGCAATTCAACACCCCCCCCCCCCCTTAGACGAGAAACCGGTGAGTTGTTTATGAGAGGCTCTAAATCCATTAAGGTGAGGTGCATTGCTTAAGAGTAAATTGAGAGATACTTAAATCATGTCTGCCGTGGGATTCGAACTATTCAACCTTTCGGTAACTGGCCTGAATAACCACTAAACTACCTGTGACCAACATGAGACAAAACGTATGTGCATGTCTTATGCAAAGCAAATTACTGCTCATTAGCAAAACCAGTTTTGATGGCGGTTAACAATCTAGCAACAAAGCATTGCCAAAAAACATGGGGAGGACACCTAGGGCACTCAATGACCAGGGTAGGGGACACCACATACATTACCTCTCACACAAACCAGTGCCATATTTAACCCAAAGGAAAGGACAGGGAGCTAGAATACACCGGATCCCAGGGTCACAGAGAGCAGAATTGGTATTTTATTAAATCCACACCTGTATGGCATAGCATCTATATGACGTTAATGCAAAACTGATATTCAGAGACAAAAGCGCACTGATTATTTAACATGTGGGATAAAGTATAGCCTATGAGTTTCCACCTGATCTGGCCGAGGTATAGTCTTGCGCCATTGGATTAAGGCTAAACAACAGGCTTGGGCCCTGCTCTCTGGTGACCATGGCAACAGGTAAGAGGGAAGGGTAATTTCCCTCAGAAAGCAGCACAGGTGTTCACTTACCCCATGCCCTGCGCTGAAAACCTGCCCCCCCGCCTGCCTCGTTCCCGCTCTCCTCCTAGAGGGGCAGACAAGTGATGAAGAGATAAAAACCACTAGCGGTATTGCATTGTCCCAGGCTGAAAATTGAGATGAATGCAGGTCTCAGATCGGCAACCATTTTACAGCTCCAGGTAGCAACCATTTTGTTTCTTTGCACCTACAACATGGTTGTGCAAGATCAATTTAATTGTACAAATCAGTGGTACGTAAACACTCTTCGCTGGTTAGCCCACTCAAAACCCATTTTTTTGGGCAGATAATGCCAAAGCATTCATCCTAGTTTCAGCTGTACTAACATATATCAAATGAAAAGCAAACAGGACATAACCAGACACCATAGACAAGGTAAAAACATATTTTTTTTATAACAGTGAAAACGAAAAGAAAGCTTGAAGTTCTGAATAAGCAAACCTACCAGTTACCACATTGATGCTAAACTACATTCCCAAAGGCGATCAGTTTGCAAATTTGCTGTGATTGTCTAAAACAGTTAATTTAAACTACAAACCAGACTGTGCCAGTGCAGGTAGTGTTTGTGACAGATCAACAAGACCTTAAAACTTTAATTTTTAGAATGTTACATTTCCCAAACGTGAATAGAGTAAGTATTGCAATTACAACAACCACATTTCTAGCTCTATTACTTCCGTTTCCGGTGTTTTTGGTGGAAGAGTAGAATATTGACAGAAATTTAAATAACTGATCCGCACCCAAAAGTGGGGGAAAAACTTTAAATCAGTAACAGATAAAAGCTAACGAACAAAAACTATAGTCTATGTTGATCATGGGTGTAGTGTGGTCGTTTAAGCTACTTTTCAATTATTGACATAAATACAATTAAATTATTAGTTTAGCACTCTGACCCATCGGCCAAGTTCTTCCTGGACTCTTCATTCATGAGGACATGTGCATAAAATGTCTGCTTAATTAAAACACAAAACAAGAAATACCAACAGCATTGTCAGAAAGCCACACCCAGCACTAAATGTTCTGGTACTACAGCACAAAAAGAGAATGACCACTTCTACTATATCATGGGCAGCATGTATGGAAGGTGAAGTTCAAATCATAAGGGGTGCTGTGAGAAACACTAAAAACACATTGAATGGCTAAACTTGACCAACATATTCTTAGAGTTGGCAACCTGGCTTTGTATCACGTTTCCCTTTCTCAGTTAATAAATTGCCCGGAACCAGTCCCTATGGTAACAGTTCAACAAGACAGGTAAATTAATCTTCTTGAAGACAAAAACAAAATCTGACCACTGAACCGTTTAAACAACCATAGTTTCATTGGGCCAAATCAGACAGAACGGAGGGCACTTTACCTCTTCCTCTCCCCCTGCGGCCTCGCTCTGTTCCCCTGCCTGCTATTCCAACTGCCTTCCCCCCATCCAGACCATTCTCCTGTCCACGAACTGAGAGCAGAAGGAAGCATTAAAGCAAGAAGGGTGTGGAGTCAATTATAAAGGAAATTAGACCTGTCACTAGTCAGTGTAACGGAACAATATATCAAAAACGTGACACCTGTTGACTGTCTGTCCACAAACCCACACCCCCTATTAGTTCAGGATCTAAGACTGATGTGTTGTTACTCCCCATGACACTAAAGACAATCCCTATTAGTTCAGGATCTAAGACTGATGTGTTGTTACTCCCATGACCCTAAAGACAATGTCAACTCACACTCACGGCCTCGGCTGGCTCCTCGGCCCCTGCGCGGGGCTCCGCCCCTACGACGTGCCACATCTCTCTCGGCTCCTCGCTCCCGATTCTCCTTCCCTTCCTCTCCGGTCTCGCCCGGCCCCTGCTCCTTTTGTCCGGAAACGCCTTTCTTCTTCCCCACCATCTCCCAGGAGTCCTGAGGGAAGAGGTGGTGATACAAAGGCTCAGTTTAATAATGTAAGGGCCAAATCCTAAGTACTGTATAAGAGGAATTTCCTGCACTGTAAAAACTATATGGGTCCAAGTCCCCCTTAAAATGTGTATTATAGCAGATATAGCACAGCAGACAAAGCCTGTTCCCTGCTAGGCAACAGGCGCTACAATAAATAATCAGCATCTTGGTGTAATTCCATTTATGCACAGTTGCAACTTAATTTGGTCACTGAAAATCATTACACACTGTTCTGATGAGTACCTGTTTCATTCTGGATGCTGAAGCAGTGATCCATTTTGTACTGTGGGTCTAATTTTCCCTTGAATGCGTGACTAAGTGACAGATCAGCTGAAGTGGAAGTTAGGATTCACCCATGTAGAAAGCTGGATGGCTAACCTTGGTTACTGCCTCCCCCACTAAGCCCCGACACAAAGACCACACTCACGGTATCTGGGCTGCCCTCCAGCAGAACATTGATGGCTCTGTTGACATCCCCGTTGGAGTCGTGCAGCGCAATCATGGACTCATCTTGGTCCTTGCCTGTGATGTCAATCAGCTGAAACAGGAAAATGGGTGAGAATCTTCAGCAAGCTTAATGCAACTTTTAGAAAAGCTTATTTAAACTTCCAGCAATGAAGTGAAGCTAGGATCTTATAGACAAGCAAAGGAAGGTTGTTTGAGGTATCATGGCCCAACACGAGCAATAGGGGTCGATAAAGACGGAAGGAATCCTACGATGGTAAAAGCCGAGCCAACATTCTCACCTGCTTAACCTTCTCTTCAAAGTCAGCATCATTGTGGTCCGAAATCATCTGCGCGAGTCGGATCTGTTCAGCAGTGGCCTGTGTGAAAGAGTTGGAACATGAACTTAACTCAATGCAAATAGATCTTCTAAAAGCTCCTGTCACGTTTATCCCTGTTTTTCAAGAACACTGATTAAAACCATCGTCTTTTATCCATTCATAAACCATTGGCTAGGTACCACTATTTCAGTGCTACATAAACTCAAGTGTTTGTCGCCAAGTTGTTGAATCGCTGACAACCCAAAATCTTCCAGATGTACTTCCAACTAAGGTGTTTCACAGCGAAAACTGAAGCCAACCAGAGGTTTGGGTCAGGACCCGAAAAGGCTCCCAAGTCCCTAAACCGTGCACATTAGGCTTTCATCAAAAGTAGCACACTGTAAAGGGAAATAGGGCGCCATAGGACGTAACTACTTTCAAAGGGGGGAGCACTGTGAAAACTGAAGAATTAGCCGGTGGGGTTGGTGTGTGGACTGTGTGCATAACATCCTGTGTGGGCAGCAGGGTCGAGGGCAGAGTACCAACCTGAGGCCTCTGCTTGTGCTGTGTCTGGCTCTGTGTCTGGCCTGTCTGTGTCTGCTGCTCCCAGCTGCCGCGGGCTCGGTTTCCGCCCACCGACGTCATCATTTACAGTATATACAAATAACAGTATTTACAAAGGAATAACACCTGAGAAAAGTCAGATTCAAGAGTTTGAGATTCCGTGTGAAATCCCATTTGGAAAATCCAAATAATCCTCTTGCATTTGTGGTGGTGCTGTGAGAATAAATACAGTTGGGACTATCAACAGAAGATTGTAACTGATACACTGCTTATTACACAGTTCATATAATAAAGGTAATAATGCTTGTTATAGCAGTGAGTGTTATACATGATTGGTCTAATTAACCTCCAAATGTGCGTGGCCTGGTTCTTAACTTTCAGATTGTTAATGGCATGCGTTTCAATCACAATTTTTTACAAACTAATTAGGGAGCTAAAGTACTAGCAAAACAGCTAACCAGGTCATGACTACGAATCCCCACGAGAGTCTCATCTGGGAATTTGGAATAGTGAATAGAATAAAGTCGGACATAAAAATGTCGACGGCCATGTACTGTCAGAATTGACAGTCCGATGTGTGACATCTATTGCAGCTACAAGTTCCCTAGCCAAAAAACAACTATTTACATTTTGACACAACTATCTAGCAAACTACCGGTAGGTGAATGGATTACTTGTTAATAAATAAAACGTATTCAGGATGGAATTTAATGAATAGTTACAATCATTATATACACGGCCAATTCTGGCTACTGACTTATTTGATGCACAGTCTGGGGCGCGCAGGCTAAGTGGTCCTAGCAGACTTGCTAGTATCGATCAAGTATCAATTGTGTCGACGTACACTAATTCAACGTTACTAACTAGAGGACGATGCAAAACATTTTTCTGAATTTGAAACAAATAACATAGTTTAATTTATTTAGCTAGCTATTTATGTATATTTGTCATGTCTAAGGTAACTAACGTTACATAAATTCAATGAATATATTTCACTTAGGCCATAATGTCAAGGGCCTTTCAATAAATAGGAATTGATATTTGTAAACAAAGGCAAGGTTATCATCTTAGCAAATACGCTATTCGTATTTTTTGTGAACATCGATGTATTCTTTGAGTTTTTGTTCTTCACCACCCCAACCTCATGGCGAAGATAAAACTGCCTTGTAGCAGCCATTGCGGCTAGCTAGCAAGATGGTGGCTCCCTTACCACCTATGTAGTTAAATGGTAAACATGGTTATTTGTCCCGCATGTTACAAGTAAACACAAACGCATACAGGCCACACATTACAGTGGTACTACTGTACAGTAACTCACACAACAATATGCAGAACAACTCATAAAGCACCCATTAATAATGTTACAGATGGGTTATTGTTTACACACGACACCGAGGCTCTAGGAAGGCCCGTAGGCCCAAATTAATGAAAATAAATAACAAGCGATATAACGTTAACTACTGACCAGAAACCCAGTTGAATGTCTGATATCCTGTTATAAAAGCGACCAAGCGATAATCTCTGTCGACCTCCTAATCGGAATTCGACGAAATGAAACCCCCAAACCCTAGAATAACACACCTAGCTGAAGAAATATGCCGAACCGACTCGCGCAGACAATAAGCGAGAGACTCGGAATTTACCTGTTTCTTTTCCACTCTCAGATACCGCGGATAATACCGTCACGTGGTTGATCGTCCGCTTTCAAGGAAACTAGACCCACGACACGTGATCCCACACCCAAGTCCAAAAGCTAAAATAAAAATGTACATCAAATGTAATCCGATAAACAAATATACATTAAATATATTTATGATATAGTAGAAATAAATATTTCGACTACACTGTCTTTGGATTTATAGTGAATTAATATCCTGTGACTAGGTGATTTTTGATCAACTGTATGGTACACTGCGGATACAGACATGGTGTGGACTGACAGATTAAGTCTAGACTGCAATTTTTTGTGAACCAGTTCCATTGAAAATTAATCATAATGCAATAAGGTATGCAGGAGTGTGGTAAAATGCAATAATATTGATAATATTGATATTGACAAATATACACTGCTTAAAAAAATTAAGGGGACACTTAAATCACACATTGGGTCCCGATAAGCAACATATATTAAAGCTAAACTTCTTATATTCTTATACTGTACATTTTGTAATTAGTTGAAAACAAAATGACATAACACTGCTCAATGCTCAATGGAAACCAACATCACAAAATGATTGAGGGCTTGATTCAAACTTACACCACAAATTGAGGTAAACAATTTAAATTACAGGCTGTTCAAACCTGTGTGAATGTCATCATAGTAACATGTAATGTGACCCAATAGCGTGTATGACCCCCACGTGCCTGTGTGTACTCTCCACAATGTCATCACAGTAACACGTAATGTGACCCAATAGCGTGTATGACCCCCATGTGCCTGTGTGTACTCTCCACAGTGTCATCACAGTAACACGTAATGTGACCCAATAGCGTGTATGACCCTCCACGTGCCGGTGTGTACTCTCCACAATGTTTGGGCTCCTGATGATATGACGGATGTCCTGGGGTTCTCTTGCAGACTTGGAACGGGGCATCAGTAACGTCCTAGACAGTCTGTGGCGCTACTTGGATGCACCTGAATTTGGATGAGTTGGATGCACCGGATGCATAACATCCTAGAGGTTCTCCATTTGTTTTACATCTGGCGAACATGAGGGCAGTCAATGGCATCAATGCCTTCATCATTCAGGAACTGCCTACACCCTTTGCACACATGAGGTTTGGCATTGTCCTGCATCAGGAGAAACCCAGGACCCACTGCACCAGCATGGGTCTGAGGATTCATCCCGGTACTCAACAGCAGTCAGGGTACTGTAGGCTAGTACGCGGAGGTCTGTGCGTCCCTCCAAGGATATGCCTCCCCTGACTATAACTGACCCATCGCCAAACCATGCTGGATGATGTTGAAGGCAGGATAACGTTCACCACAATGTCTTCATGTCTGTCACATGCTTAGTGTAAAACTCTTCTCATCATTCCGATGTTCTTTGGCGAATGCCAATCGAGCAGCACAGTGCTGGGCTGTGAGTTGGGCCATCATGCCACCCTCAAAGGAGTCTGCTTGAGGACATTTTATAAGGCTCTGGCAATGCTTCCCCTATGCTTCTTTGCACAAAGGAGCGGATACCGATCCTGGAGGAGTTGGACTACATGTTCAACCTGAATTGCCTGCAGGTACCACCTCATGCAACCATAGTGTAAAGGACACAAGCAAAACGCAAGGGGAAGAATCCATCAGTATGGATACGGAGAGAGCAATTGTCTGTGGCCACCACCTGCAAAACCATTCCCCTTTTGGGGGTTGTTTTGCTGTTGCCTTTCCAGCCTTTCATTTGAATTTGCACCAAAACAGGTGACATTGATTCACAATTGCTAATGCTTCCTAACTGGACAGATTGATATTCCTGCAGTTCACTTAATTTTTTTGAGCAGTGTACTTATATAATCTTTACCCAGACTAACCCCCCAGAATCCAGCTCCTCTGTTACTTTTTAGGTTCTGATAAGTAGGAAGTCTTTACTAGCCACTGTGCATCAATTTTTGTTGTTGCTTGTTTTCTTGGGTTTTCAGATGTTTTAGCACTTTGTGACAACTGCTTTATAAAATACATTTGAATAACATGAATATGGTCGTTACACCTGGCTAAGAGATGTCCTCAAACACAACGCTCTGATGAATGCCTGATAAAGCCCTTTGGCAATATACCGCAAACCCCAAATATGCCTATTTCTATTATAAATCTGTTACCATACAAATTAGAAAGTTAAATAGTAAAGCACAATTTTTAAAATGAGGATATAAATAAATACAAAAAATTTTTAGCCAATGATAAGGCAGATAGAAATTGTATAATAAGCACAACTAAGTATTTTTTTAAAGTTGCTAATTCACTTGCATTTTTCTCAAAGACGCCTAAATGACACATAAGTCCACTAACAGTGCATCAGTACAATTGTACCAATCAAATTATTAAAAAAATGTTTTAACACTCACTCAACAGGCTTCCAAAGATTTTCTAATGGCTTGCTTATCTTGTTTGGACAGATTTTTGGAAGACATAATCGTCTTTATTTGCCTCTTCCTCTCTGCCACAGTCAACTGCAAGTTTCGGCAGTTTTGCTATACCAACATCTATAAGTCTATTGTAAACCAGTCATTACAGGGTTTTAATTTTGCCCACCAACTTTACTAACTAATGAATACAGTGTAAACATATAAACGTCATAGATAGATTCTACAATCTAGGGCCTGAATTTGATTTTATTAATTGTGAGCATGTGATATGGGTTTGGACACTTTTTTATACTTGATTAAGAAAAGCATTTATACAATGACAACATTTCATGTATCATGTTAATTGGATAATTACTATTGGAATACTTCACAGTTTTTGTCCAAATGTATGTAACTACTGTTCCTTGAGGGAGGGAGCCAGGAGCAACATGAGGTGGAAAGAACAACAGGGGCCCTGCTGAACCTCATCCAGTTCCGCTCAATTAATAAGTTGTTAAGCCTCAATTCCGAAGAAGTCCGTCCCCATTTCAGATGTTCTGCACCTAGGTAAAAAAATCCTGGACAAATGTGGCAAGTGCTCACCCCACAACCAGTGTGCCAGTCAACAAGGAGAGTGTGTCTTTTCTGTTGACACATGTCACTGTCCTGTCATCAGCCCTGACCAGAACATGCTGGCCTTAATGGGAACACCTGAAGGGCTAAATAAATAAACTAAATAAAAAAACTCTAGGTAACTGATATGGTGTGCTGTTTGCGTCACTGACCAAATGTCCCTGTCCGAGCATGCTGTCATTTTGAAAGCACGTCATCCAATCGCAAATCTGTGTACATATGTATTTTTATGACATTTGTTTTAATCTTAATTCTTTCTGTTTTTAGCATGCTCCAAATCTGTCCAAAGTTTAATAGCTGATTGGTAAAATTTTCTTTTTTTCCCTCTTGGTAAAGCCATTTATTTTAAATTAGATTAGATTCAACTTTATTGTCATTGAACAGTACGGGTACAGAACAACGAAATGCAGTTAGCATCCAAACAGAAGTGCAAAAAAGAGCAGTGTTGTGCAGAAATGTTGTGAAGGGCTGTGTGTCAATATACAGGTGCTCCAGTGTATGGGCAAATAAATGAAGCACAGTGTGCAAATGGCATGGTTAAGTAATGTGCAATAAGCATGTACAGTGTATAGATGTGCAAATGGCATGGTAAAGTAATGTGCAATAAGAAATGTACAAAGTGCAGATGTGCAGTTGGCAGTACAAATGGAATGCATTAGTGCAAGGGTAAGATGATGTATCCAGGTGTAAATATTCAAAGAAGTACAGACAGTATACATTGTGCAAATGGCAATAATGATAAGGTAGTATGTGCAGAGCAGGAGGAAGCCTATCGTTGAGACACAGTAGGCTAACAGTAGCTGGGAAGAAACTGTTCCTAAGCTTTGGATCTCTCCAAGGGTCCTGATGCACAGGGACACGTTTAACAACTACTTGAGGTGGTGTGATGGATTTAGGTATTGGGCCAGCAGCCAACTCCAAACCAACGGGATCCATAATAACCCCAAAGGAAAGACGACACTAGGGACATCAACTAAGGCAGTGCATTATTGTTCAAGGATGGAATTGTAAAATGACAAGGCAAAAGCTTGTGACTGAATCAATTCTAACTCAAACTGAATAACTAAACCAATTGGGATGGAGTCTCCAGATTCACCCTGAACTCCACAGAACCTAGGTTTGTTGGAAAGAGCAGTGCACACTGCCACCCAGGTTAGCAACTGCACATTTGCTGAGGGGTATGCAAGATCAAAGTTGGCGCCCCGAACCCCCCCCCCCACCCCCCTCCCCATAATTTAAAATGCTCAACAAAGTGAAATAAAAAATGTTGCATCCATATTTTTTTTTAACAAGTAAGCTTATAACGTTTTATGAAAGATTGTCAAATAATTATTTGTGCATAATAGCGTCCACCCTCGTGCAGCGCACCTATGCACTGCATATGCTGCATACCCCATTTTTGCGCCTCTGCTGCCACCTGCTGGTGTTACTCTGCTTCGTTCACAAACGGCACTCTCAATGGGGTTAGGGCTTCCTCAAGGACAAAGGCAGAGAACAGAGGGCCCAGGAATTCACTATTTCCTGAAATGAAAACCTGACATACTTCCTGTGAGTTGTGGTTAGATTAGTAGATGGAAGTTAGCGTCCTTCAATTAGATAAATTGCAATTTCAGCTATTTCTGCCATTGGTTTATGAGTGGCATAACCCAGAATGCATGACAACTAGGTTTCAAGACAAACTGAAGTCTGAAGGTGAGGGGATTCTATGGCAAAGGCCCACTGAAAGTTGGGGGTACCAGCTTGCACATGTGGCAGGGCTCACAACCTGTTTATCTCAGCTCAATTTGGTTGCTGGCCTGTAGAGAGTGTAACTCTCTGAGCTTATCACACGCAGGCCTCACCCTCTTGATGAGACAGAAGTTATAAAGCAGTAGGGGAAGTAAATGGTGGCTGCACAGGAGGAAGCCCTTAGAGCCCTTCCTGAGGTCGTCACCGGAGCCGAGAGTCACAAGGGCTTGAACAGTTTATAGTTGCAGTTTGATTTTAGAAAAATAGACACTCCAGGCACACCTTGTAGGGATCAGTTAATGTAAACCCACACAAGCGAGAACACAAGTAAAAAAGCAGATCGAGCTTGTAAACCTTTCCTGACCTCCGCACTCATAACGTGCAGAGGCACAACCTAAACTCCAAAGGAAAAAGGTTTTCTAGTAAATAGAAATTATTTTTACTTTCTTGGCGTGACTTGCTATCCACTACCTCATCCTCGTCTCAGGGCACTGGCTATGTTTGGGCTACATTGGGCAGTCTCTCTCATTGCAGCATTTTAACCATTGATGACGATGGCTTGAGGACGGGGAATTTTGATCAGTGATGCATAGCGCCCACCAAATACCTAGAGCTTCTGGGCCGGCGTGTTCTGGTCAGGACCGAACACAGGATGACAGTGGAATACAGCCGTGGCCAAAAGTTGAGAATGACACAAGTATTGGTTTACACAAAGTTTGCTGCTGCAGTGTTTTAAGATCTTTTTGTCAGATGTTGCTATGGTATACTAAAGTATAATTACAAGAATATCATGAGTGTCAAAGGCTCTTATTGACATTTACATTAAGTACATGCAAAGAGTCAATATTTGCAGTATAAATCTTTCTTCTTCAAGACCTTTGCAATTCACCCTGGCATGCTGTCAATTTACTTCTGGGCCGCATCCTGACTGATGCAGCCCATTCTTGCATTATCAATGCTTGGAGTTTGTCAGAATTTTAGATTTTTGTTTGTGTACCCGTCTCTTGAGGATTGACCTCAAGTTCTAAATGGGATTAACGTCTGGGGAGCTTCCTGGCCATGCTCTCGGAGGATGTTTTGGTTCTGTGTTCTTAGGCATAATTGGGAGTGAGCACGCTCCCTTTGCTGAGCAGAAACCCCACACATGAATGGTCTCAGGATGCTTTACTGTTGGCATGACACAGGACTGATGGAAGCGCTCACCTTTTCTTCTCCGGACTGTATTCAAGACAATGAGAGGTGTTCAGCACATTAGGTGGCATTTTTCTTACAATGGCAGTATGTTGAAATGGTGTGAAATCCTTTGTTAGATGACATGTGATCACCATTTAACGGTGACTAGCCTGTGGGCCAGGTGGCCTGGGTCGGTGCATGATTCACCCATTTTTCAGGAATCCTCTCTTGGTCAAAGATTAAAACCAGGTAAGACAACCACATGCTGGGTGTTTTGTAAAAGCACTATGTGACAACTGCTGATGTCTATCTTCATAAGGGCATTTTGATGGCCTGCTGCTTGGGAACACAGGGTACCCGTGTCTGCGTTACCTGATGACACCCTATCACAACCCACAAACAAGGGAACAAATCAAATATAATGTGGCTCACAGCAACACAAGGGCCAAGATAGAGATGACATTTGTGGTCATCAAATCAGGCTTTGCTGGTCTGCAAGGCTTACGGGAGCGTCCGGAGCAGGCATGTGAGGTGGTGGCAGCACGTGTGGTGCTCCTTAACGTTGCCACCATTAGAAAAGAAAAAGCACCATGCCAGCTGCCGATGCCACCAGATATAGTGGACCCAGTGACGTTGAATCACCCAACAGGAAGAGCTGTCAGAGACGCCACCACAAATCATTTTTTTCACCAATAACAAGACAAATTACATTATTCTTTTGATTTATGCATTTATTAGTTTGCTGTGAACATATGATAAGGCTATTATAAGTGTTGGCTACATACCATGTCTGTACTGTCTATTACTGATGAGAACTATTAATACACATAACTTGATTTTCATATTTCATCCTGACTTGTTGCCAGGTGCGCTTTCCCCTGGGGTTTCAGCTGAAACGATTGTTAGAATTAAGGTAATCTTCACAGAATAGCATTACATTCATACAGGTAGCTCTACAGCCTAGGTTCTTTAGGTAGTATATCTTATTTCACTAACGGTAATAGGTCAATTTCAGAGATGCAGCCCATGTGTAGCCTATTATTTAATTATACTACTAACCGGAAATCCTAAAGTTTTCACATATTTAAATGGACTGTTTTGCATGTCATTACATGTCAATAATATTTCACATAAAAGTAGATTCCGTATGACAAAAAAGAGAACATATTACAAGAACACTTCTTACAAATGTACTCCATCGTCAATGCGTGGCAACACGCCTCCCCGGCTTAGTTGGCCGTCAACAGTGTTCGGTTTAGCCTCCTTTATGTTCAGTGTTCGATTTAACTCCTCATATCCTGTCATTATCAAGGTGCATTCTTTCGAAAATAAATAAGCACGAGCCATTACGCAAACACTGCCCTTTTTCTGCGTACGCGCACAAACGCCAATTAAGTTAACGCCGAGTCAACTAACAAACATCTTACTCACCGTCGTAGTAACGTTTAACTCCAATGTAAGGAATCAGAGTTTGTCAACCCCGAGTTTCTTATATAACCCTGAGTTAAATCTGAGTAGGTTGAACTCCTTTCGTAGTATACCGCACAGATGTCACATACATATGGAACACCGTTTACTAGACTATAGGCTACCTGTCTGGTCTGCCTCTGAAGTCACTCTCTCCATCCCTGCTTCCATCACTGCCCAATCCACATTAGTAGGAAAAGTGGCATTTAAATTTGATTTAATCCATAAAACAAATCGATCGATTTACCAAAAACTAATTTTACTGAAACGTTATTTAAGTGGAGAGTATATCATCATAACTTACCGGACGTGGTGTTTCAAATATTTTAGCATAGGTGAAATGGCCTGTTCCTTGTTTGTTACTGACATTTAACTTCAACAAGTGACAGAATGTTTTTAGATAGCGTTACTGAAAAAGTGCATCTCATGTGACTTAACCAAAGCACATCTTTGACTAAACAAAGGTCTTCTTTCTTTAAAAAAAAAACCTAGAATGTTCTGTTGAAGAGACAGTAACGAGCATGTGCATTTCTGCTACAAGGTGCGGTAGAGGGTTATTGTGAGTATTTGTATGCTAGTATTTACTTTCCGTTGAAATTTCCGATATTACGGTAATGTATGGTACTTGCAGATTCACACGACAGTGTCGTAAACCACAACAATACAACCATTTCTACTTAACTGTTTTATAGTATGTACTGTACACGAATTCGTTAATTGATTCAATACGAGGCTAGAATGCTATATATAATAGCCAAATAAATTCAACTGTTTCGTTTGGATATTGCTCAGACACAGGCCCAATATTTGATATAATCGGTTTCTCCTGTGACTTTTAGAAAGACACCTGCGGTTACCAGCGAATGCTAGCTACTTACAAAGAAACCTCTGAAGAACGCTTTTAAAGAACAGTTGACAATGGCCGAGTCACCTTTGTCGGGTGTCAACGTAGTGTTAGTTATGGCATATGGCAGTCTGGTAAGTACTTTTTAAATGCATGACTATCTAATTTGAATTCGTGTGAAATAACGCAAACAGGTCCTGAGCTAACAATAATAATTAGCTAGCTCAGCCTCAGTGGTTTTCACAATGATAAAAAAAAAATCGTATTGACATTTTTTACCTTATAACCCACTTACTGTTAGTGATGCCAACTTAGACCAGTGTAGTAATGTTGCGTACCCCAATCAAGCAACATGTAACGATGTGATCTTATATATTTTTTAATACAAATTCCAGTAGAATTTACACATAAAACTAATATCCAGATATCCTGAAAAACAGCTAGCATTATCAGAAAAAAATCTTCAATACACCCAGTAAACAATTTTACGTTGAAAGACGTTGTTGTGGACGTTGGTTCCAAGTTGATTTCAGGGGCTGTAATGACAGGTCACAGGACATCATTCAGGAAGTCGTTGTAATTTTAAAAACGTGGACAAGACAATCCGTTCACGTTCATTAATTCAACGACAGAGAAAAACTCCTTTTCAATTTAATTTATGCTCCTTGAAATCAATGTCAAATTGTGCTCCTTACTTTAGTACACTAAATACTTTAAAAATGATATTATGTGCAAAAATAGACCCACTAATTTCTTACTTACACTACTTAAAAAAAGGGAACATGCAGTCAACACACTGTAAAAAAAAGTCAGTTAAACAATCAGGGATAATCATCTGTCCAGTTAGGAAGCACAAGCTATTGTGAATCAATGTTTTCTGTTTTGGTGCGAATAAAGTGACAACAGGTGCACTGGAGAGGCTTCAGCAAGATAACCCCCAAAAAAGGGGGGTTCAAGTTTAAATAATTTTTCCAGGTTGAGGCTATCTAAAATCAATCCGAATGTGAACAATGACTGTTGTAGATGTCTCCCTATGTGACCTTTGTTATACGTTTGCTCTGTACACTGCCTATAAGAGCTATTGGGAATCGATTTTTCAAATGCTGTCTGAAGAGCTTGATGTTTTTCTGCAGCCATGCAGGAAAGCGTTTTTGGGTGTTCTGGAAAACTTGTCCTTGTTGGCCGCAATTCAAGCAGACATTGTTGCATTCGCTTCCCTGCTCACTCAACACAGGATCCTTCTTTCCAGGAATTCTGTTTCCCCCCTTCGGTTTCCAAATGGCTTGGTGATGAGGTATTTTACATCTTGAATTTTTTTTCCCTCAGGGGCTCCAGTCCTGTTTATTTGTGCAAATGGCATACTTTTATTGAATATTTTCAAACGTTGCAGAGGCTCCCAACTGAGGTTGTGCTTTAAATAATTTTTTATTAATTTATTTCATTGTTTGGCTGACTCACCCCAGGCCATGACAGGCTACAACTTGCTTCTCTGAAGGTGGCAGACAGGCATCAAAGTACTTCTTGCCAACTCTTCTTTCATAATGGTGTCTTTGTGAACCATGCATTTCAGTTTTGTATACATTGCTTTATGCACATTTACAGAATGATATGTCTTCTGATTGTTGCTATTCCACATGAATAGTTTCTTAGCTGAAACTATTTGAGAATTCTTAAAGCACTACACCAGGGGCGGGCAAACTACGGCCTGAGGGCCAAATGCGGCCCGTGAGGCTGTCCCATCCGGCCCAAGGAATGCCCTTTTCTGGCCTCAAAATCAATTATGATTAACAAATTACAAAAACAAATATGGCCCTCCATTTCATTTCGAAATCCTGATGTGGCCCCCGAGCCAAAATATTTGCCCACCCCTGCACTACACTGTCCCCTCTGTCCATGATCTTTACAACTAATCAGATGCAGACAGCTTTGGGGAACCATTCAGTTCTTCCAGCCATCTCTGTAAGATTTCTGTTATTTTGTTGGACAGATGGCCTGTTGCTAAGTGCTAAAGCATGAAGAAGAGGTACCAATACTCTTAACCTCTGGGCAAGCCAACTACATATTTTGCCCATCATTCTGCCCACACAGCCTAGTCACGTCTTTGACATGAAAGGATTGTGTTAGATTCTGATTCAAAACCAAGTGAAGAGCCATTCAAGTCAGGGGAGATTTTTCTTTATTAGCATGAGTCCAAGATGTTGACCTTCCATAGTTCTTTTACATGTTCTTCTCCAAGCAATCCAAGGTAATCTCCCAAGACTATAGGTTTAACACAACCTTTTATGTCAGAATGCATAGGTGGGGGTCAAAGGTAATAGCCAATCAGTACACAAGGTCCATCCCACAACAAAAACCAACACACGGACAACCCCCTAAGATGCATAGACAACCCCCTTAATCATAAATTGTGTCAAACTTAAACCATTTGAGCTCCATATTCCCAAAGTTGTGTCTTCCTCATCTAGATTCTAAAATTACAACACTAACCTGTGGGGATTGCACCTTTTTAAAAGTAACCAATCCTTACTTGTGTTGCATATTTTTATTACATTCTCACTTTTTATTTTTTATTTGGACAGGTCTTTGTACTGCTGTTTATCTTTGTCAAGAGGCAGATAATGCGTTTTGCTATGAGATCCCGCAGAGGACCCCATGCCCCTATTGGACACAATGCACCCAAGGCAAGAATCCTAGCTGTCAATGGACATTCGATTATGTAATCTTAATCATTCAGTTAAACTCTACCAACCCAGTCTGCACTGCCATCCATCAGACGATGATTAATGTTGTTGTGTTTGTTCTCTTTGTATGTTGATCCTCTTGGTATTTTGCCAGGGTCTGCGGGAAGAGATAGATGACCGTCTTTCCAAAGTGCATGAAATTCGCTTTGAGCCACGTCTTCTTTCCGAGGACGACGATAGGTTAAAGCACAGAACACAGTTTAGTAAGTTACAGTTGAAATACTCCCACTTACTAGCCTGACAATGTTCATTAATAATAATAATACATTAAATGTATATCTGTTTTCTATAGACACAAAGACGCTTTGCATTGGATACATAACAAGCAACATGCTACCTGAGTGAATGGACAATACACAGACAATGAAAAGAAAAGGACTTGGACAAGACAATGGAACAATATGAAAGGGGAGGAGCTAGGGGAAGGCTTGTGTATGAAGATGGTAATAGATTCAGAGTCACAGATGGATTGCAGAAGTGAGTTCCAAAGCCTTGGAGCGGCCCTAGAGCAAGCCCTGTCCCCAAAGCTACGTAGCTTGGACCGGGGGATGATGAGGTGGCCAGATGTTGAAGAGCGCAGGGACCTATTGGGTTGGTATTGGGGAATAATATCGGAGAGGTATGAGGAAGCAAGCTGATGGAGGGTTTTGTAGGTGTGCAGAATAATTTTATAGTCAATGTGCTGGGGAACAGGGAGCCAGTGAAGTTCCCGGAGGATAGGGGTGATGTGCTGCCAGGACTTGGTGTCGGAGTTTTGGACCATTTGTAGCTTATGGAGAGATGAAGAGAGTTGCAGTAGTCGAGGCGGGAGGAGATAAATGCATGTATTAAGATAACAGATGTGATATTGGAGAGGGAGGCCTTTAGCTTGGCAATATTGCAGAGATGAAAGAAAGCGGATTTGACTGTCTGTTTTATGTGGTGTTCAAAGCTGAGGGAGGAGTCCCGAATGACACCAAGATTGCGTGCGTGAGGAGTTGGAGAGACTATGGTGCCATCAATGGTGAGAGTAATGGTGTTTTTATTGTTAATAGGATACAATGTGGACCAAAGGTGGGTTGGTGAGAGATCTGGTGCTGAGGTAAATTTGAGTGTCGTTGGCATAGCAGTGGAAGTCTATTTTGAAGTGAATGAGTATTTGACCGAGGGGGAGGATGGAGATGATGAAGAGCAAGGGGCCAAGAACCGAGCCCTGGGGGACACCCTGTGGGACAGCAGCAGATTCAGAATTGTGGCCATTGAGGGAGATGAATTGGGTACGTTTGGTGAGGTATGAGTGTAGCCAAGAGAGTACTGGTCCCTCAACTCCCAGAGCCTCAAGCCTGGTGAGAAGAATCTGATGGTTAACAGTGTCAAACGCAGCACTCAGGTTGAGGAAGATAAGGATGTTGAGGGCACCAGCTTCAGCGGAGATGAGGTTGTTGACAACCTTGAGGAGGGCAGTTTTTGTGTTCTGGAGTGGTCAAAAGCCAGACTGAAGCAGTTCTAAAAAACTGTTGTTGAGAAGGTGGCATTGCAGTTGAAAGGCAACGGTCCTTTCAAGGGTTTTTGCAATGAAGGGGAGGTTGGAGATGGGGCGGAAGCTATGAAAATTGGTTAGGTCAAGAACAGGTTTCTTTAAGATGGGGGTGACTGCAGCAGTTTTGTAGTTTGAGGGGACGGTGCCATGGGAGAGAGAGAGAGAGCGAGATAGAGAGAGAGAGAGAGATTGACTATTTGAGTGATGTATGGACAGAGAGCAGGAAGGCAAGTCTTGATGAGAGATGCAGGAAGGGGATCCAGGTTACAGATAGTAACTACAGGTAGTAGTTTTGATTATACAATTATTTTGTAAATATAGTCCACTGGGCTGACTAACCATCCACATCTCTCCAGCTAACAAATAAATTCAGTAGCACTTTTTTCACAATAATAACTATTACTGTACATTCAACATAGTACAGTAAAATCAGCAGTAGTTTGGGTCACTGGGCTTGGAGTTTAGAATTACCCTAAAAGGAAATGGTCACTACAAGGAAATTGTCCCTTTAATGTAGGCACCTGTGTCTTTGCAACAAAATGTGTTTCACAATTGTTGGCACTATATTGTAATATAAAAAACAATCAGCCGTAACATTATGACCACCTACCTAATATTGTGTAGGTCTCCCTTTATCGCCGAAACAGCCCTGAACTGTCAAGGCATGGACTCCACTAGACCTCTGAAGGTGTGCTGTGGTGTCTGGCACCAAGACGTTAGCAGCAGATCCTTAAGTCCTGTAAGTTTCAAGGTGGGGCCCCCATGAATCGAGCACATCCCCACAGATGCTTGTTTGGATTGAGATCTGGGTATTTTGGAGACCAAGCCAACACCTTGAACTCCTTGTTGTGTTCCTCAAACCATTCCTGAACCATTTTTACTTAGTGGCAGGGTGTATTATCCTGCTGAAAGAGGCCAATGCCGCCTGGGAACATTGTTTACATGAAAGGGTGTACATGGTCTCCAACAATGCTTAGGTGGTACTTGTCCACATGAATTGCCGAACCCAATGTTTCCCAGTAGAATATTGCCCGGCTTTCCTTCTTCCCATAGTGCATCCTGGTGCCATGTGTTCTCCAGGTAAGCGACACATCCGCACCTGGCCATCCACGTGATGTAAAAGCAAATGTGATTCATCAGACCAGGCCACCCTCTTTCATTGCTCCTTGTTCCAGTTCTGATGCTCAGGTGCCCTTTGTAGGCACTTTTAGGCAGTGGACAGGGGTCAGCATGGGCACCCTGACTGGTCTGGGTGCCATGTACAACAAACAGCGATGCATTGTGTGTTCAGACACCTATCAGAACCAGGGTGAGAGATAGGGTTTGCTTTCAACAGTTGAGCTAATCAACCATCTTCATAAAAAGTCTGTGTCTCAAGGCATAAACATTTGCTGGTACCCCTTAGAAAAGATAATAAATATTTGGATTGTAGTGATATTTTTAAACTAAGGATTTTCTTTAATTAGTATCACACATCTAGAAAAGCATTATTAATTTTAATACTTGTATCAACTATGTTTTTTAGGTTGCTACAACTACTTGTACAGAATGAAGGCCCTAGACGCCATTCGGGACTCCGGTAAGAGCTGATTCTACAGTAATTTGTTGTGTTAATATATACAAGTCAAATAAACAAGAACATAGTATAACAAAAAATAGACAACATTTATACTGACTGTGATTACTTATAATGCTTGATAAACATTTTTTTTACTTTTTTAAAAATGAGATTCCTAGATTTTCTGATAAACAATGTTTTTGGGTGGCTCAGACACAATCAAGAGGTAATCTATTATTAGAGACAATTATCATTAAAACAGTCAAGCAGAATGTGAACCTGCTCCTCCTGCTCCTCCTGCTCCACCCCACTAGTATGCAAAGCGCTCGGCATCCTCGGCATACTAGCCACTCCCTGCCCAATGCACCCTCATCAGCTAATCACCAGCCGGACTTATCTCATTTTCCCCATTTAGCACGTTCCTGTTTCACAAGCTAACTGTAGTATATATTGCCTTCTGTTATCCCCTGTCCTTTGTTGGTAATGTTATATGCCCTGGTGTTATGCCACAGATCCAATGTTCACTGCTTTTCTAAGCCTTTTGTGTTGATTTTTGAGCTTTTGTTTGTTATGCACTTTTCTGGTGCAGCATTGCTTTTGGTGTGGCATTATACACCTGTTGAGTCCTGCACCAGCCTCCAGAACCCTTCTATTGTAACAGAATAACCAACCTGCGACGGAAACAGCGAACAACAATGATATGTCGGCACCGTGGGCGAACAAGGATGCTTCCTCTAACTGCCCCACCACCAGATGTCTCATTTAAGCACCACCATGGATGAGGTGCTTAGCTTCCTACGTCATCTAGACATGAATGCCACTCAAGGAGCTTCATCTGGTCCAGTTCTGATGACCCACATCTCTCCTCCCGAGAGGTTTGACGGGGAACCCCATCGCTGTTGGAGTATCCACCTTCACTCTTACCTCTACTTTGCCCATCAGTCTGGCACACTGTCCTGAAGCAGGTCCAGAGTGGCCACTATGATCTCCCTCCTAACCGTCCGGCCCTAGATTGGGCAACGGCTATTTGGGAGCCGGCTGGACTGGAGTTGGACTCGTATGAGTGGCCAGGCAATAGAACTGCGTGACCAATGCGTTGTCCTTTCCGCATGACGTGGAAGAGGTGTTGCCAGTCCCAGCGCCTACCATTCACCCTCCCACATTTTTGGACCAGTGCTCTTCTGGGACGTGGACGAGGACGTGCGTCAGGCGCAGTGGAGGGAACGCACACCAGCTACCTGCCCCCGGGCAGTGAGTTTGTACCTACAGGGGTGAGAGACCGTCTCTTGCCTGGGCACACGTTCTTCCATCTGCAGGACACCCTGGAGTGGCACGCACTCTCAACGTCATCTCCCAGAAATACTGGTGGACCACGCTGGACTACGACTTCTACTGCTCTGTGTGCGCACAATCAAAATTACCATGACATTTGTGACACTGTGTGTTGCAACCGCTGCCTGTTCCACAGCGGCCTTCGTCCCACCTGTCGGTGGAGTTTCTCATTGATCTGCCGTAGTCTGAGGGAAACACCACCATCTTGGTCGTGGTGGATCGCTTCTCCAAGGTCTGCTATTTCCTACCTCTCCCCTGTCTACCTACAGCTTTGTAGACTGCTGAGGCCCTCTTTGTCGACATCTTCCGCCTCTACGGTATCCCAAGAAATATAGTCTCAGACTAGGGCCCGCAATTCTCTTCTTTTATCTGGACTGCTTTCACAGAGAGGTTGGGGGTTGTGGTAAGCTTTATCTCCAACGGTCAAGTGGAGAGGTTGAATCAAGAGCTTGGAAGTTATCTCTGTACCTATGGAGATTGGTCAACCTTTCGGAATATGCACAGAATTCACTATTGAGTAGCTCTAATAACCCAGGTTAGGATACCAGTCGTATGTAGCTCCCTGGCAGCGAAGCCAGACTGATACACCAGTGGTCGACGAGCAGTTTGGCGTGCAAATGAGAGCAGGTTCACACGGGCAACATTTGACAGATGTGAAACGTTTTGCGGCCGGCAACATTATCCAGCAAGACCGGTTTGGCGGTGGGTCACTGATGGTCTAGAGAGGCCTACCCTTGGAGGGTGGCATAGATTTCCATGTGCTAGCCAACGGAACCTGTTAGGTACCAGAATGAAATACTCACACCGTAAGCTTGTGCAGTGGGCTTTGGGTGGTGCAGGACGATGCCCAGCCTCATGTGGTTACAGTGTGTAGGCATTTCCTGGATGTTGAAGGCATTGATGCCATTGACTGACCCTCACGTTCCCCAGACCTGAATCCATTTTAGAACCTCTGGGACGCTATGGATCTGATGCCACCTAGTTGTGCCACAGACTGTCCAGGAGCTCACTGATGCCCTGATCCAGGTCTGATAGTAAATCCCCCAGGGCGCCATCCTCCGTCTCATCAGAAGCATGCACAGACATTGTCTGGAGTGCGTACAGGCATGTGGCGGCCATACACACCACTAAGTCACATTATAAGTGATGATGGAATTCACACAAGATGAGTGAGCTGGTGATTTTAATTGTTTACTTAGATTTTTGGTGTGAGTTTGATTCCAGCCCACAAACAATGATTTTAGTTTCCATTCACCATTGTTAGATAAAAAAAAATAATAATTGAGATTTAAATGTTTTTTGAGTAGTTTATATAACAGAGGGGGTCCGGTTGAGTGGTTGGGGTGCCACCTTTGTCTAATTTAGAACTAGGAAAAACCCTGAAATATGTTTCTGTCTTGTTTACAATGAGTCTCCCTCAATCCCCAGGGATCCCGCTGCACGAGATTGGCCGCAACCCAAATGCCATCACTGGACGCAGTTTCCGCAACTGGCTGCTGGAGCTGCGGAACTCCCACTCCCTGATCAAGAGCAGCCGCAGTACTCTCATTGACAGCCTGTTAGAGGGGTACGAAAGTGCACGCCATGGAACAGGGGTATGTGTGTTCACTGTGATTATGTTACTTTTCCGTTGTCCAGTGTTTGGAAGTGACTCTTTTATTTCTTTTTGTTTTAGGTATTTGGGGAAGCTGAGTACATGAAATACCAGGAGGCTCTGAATGAACTAGCTGAAGTGTAAGTATTATAAGGATGAATGTATTTGCCTCACGGAAATGTAAGCGTAAAATCCCCTGTCTTCGGCATATCCAAAAGCTATTTTTAAATATTTCCTACAGTGTAATCATCCCATTAAGTCGTCTCCATCACGGGGATCTTCTCCATCACTTTATCCTCCCATTTTAACTCGGCTTGCCCACTCTGTTTTCCACACAGCGTGAAAGCGTACTCCAGCTGCACTAGTCTAGACCAGCATCACCAGGCCGCAGCCAAGGACCTGACATGCTCACTAGGCCGCACCCCCTCAACGATCCAGGTCACCTACCTGCCCTCCACCAGCCAGCGCAGCAAGAGGCCCAAGCACTTTCTGGAGCTTAAGAGCTTCAAGGACAACTACAACACACTGGAGAGCACCCTATGAGGGCGATGTTTTGTATTATTTGTAATTGATGATCGATAGTGTGATTTCAAATTACACTACCTTGGCTAAAGTGTCAACCAAATAACATGGTATCATTATGAGTACTTTGTGCATTTATAGGGTGTAAAGTGCTCATTCCATGTGTGTTTGACTTCATTACCATTGGACAGAAGGAGCAAGGCCCATAAAGCATGTGAATGGAAGATCATGTAGGGTTTTAGGTCCTAGAATCTACTATGAGTCTATGGTACAAATGTACTGGTGCTGACACATTTACAAAGACTGTTGTTCAGTAATGCATTCAAAGTGTTCATTTCACCTGAGCTTGAATTGTCAACTTGAAACGTATTTGTGGTGTTTATGTTTTGTGTTGAATGTTTGTAGATAAAGAAAAAATATATTTATACAAGTTCCATAATTAATTTAAATTATATTTTTTTACATGTAGAATCCAAATGTCTTGAGTGTATATGTTTGTGTGGAGATTAAATCCACTGAGTTATTATTAACTGTTGATTAAATCAGCATGAAATGAAATGTTGCATCTTCTACAGTGGGTTTTGATTTCTCCACTAGATGGCAATTGCTACTTGGGAAACAACTTGAAAGTTTCATTCATAGAGAAGTAGTAACACTAGTAATGGTGTTGGCTTGAAAAGAAGGCTAATCCTTGACCTAAGCCTATAAGGAAATTAATGGTATTTGTGTTGGGTTTTCAGAAAAAAACTGGAAATTAAGTCTGCAGTATTTACAGGCTTAGGAGATCTTGTACAATTTAATTCATGAGTTAGTCAGCCAGTTAAACTTTCTGTAAATGTTGCTAGTAGGGGAGGGTGGGGCAAAATGAGCAAACGTTTACTTAAATTATCCCGAAGTGAAATGAAAAAGAGGCAGATATAAAACGTATACATATACTTCAGGATGTCCCCTCCCAGGTGAAATAATAATTAAAAAAAATAAAGCACCTATGACAAAGGGCCTTAAAAATATGATCTTGCCCCAGGGTAGAGCTACGTTGATCCTATACAAGGGATAGGTTGTCCAATCCTTTTTCCCCACAAACAAAAAAATTAAGAACACAATTTAAAATTATTCATTTTCCAAATATAATTTAATAATACATTCTCTCTTTCCAAACTGTCTTGCATATTTTCTGTCCTCAATGGTTGAAATTACAGTAGAATATTTTGTATGTTTTTAAAAAAAAAAAAAAAAATAAGACTGAAAATGTCCAGTTGAACATATATATTATATGTGATGTTTTACGGTAGTGTACCTTTATATTGTTCTTTATATTTTTATGCTTGACACTCTGTGACTGTCCCTTAGTTTGGATATTCACTCTGATTTACTGTACATTGTATAAACTTTTACAAACACTAAAACGAGTATTAAAACGATCTGGGGTTTTTAAATTGCTAAACGAAATTTGAATTCAAAACAGTCCCATTACTTCACGAAATGAACAATCATGTGCCTTCAGTCTGTTATATTAGGGCCTTGCCAGGAGGGTCCAAACTGGGGCTCAACTTTGGATGAGAATTCTGCCTACAACACTATAACAAATATCAGTAAATCAACAGATATTGTTCAGCATTCTATATTATTTTATTATGTTCTATTCTCTGTATTTAGACATGCAGCTGTGAATAGAAAAGCACGAGACAGTATGCACTGCAAATATAAAATGTTTGCTGAACTGGAAGCCGGAAGACATTCACTATTTACTAAAATATAATTTCATGACAAATAATGAAAACAAAAGTCCAAGAAATATGTTTTAGGGAAAGAAAGCTGTTGGCACTCATTCCTGGCATGACATCTATGACATTACTTTATGCCATGACAAATACAAGCAACAGATAAAGCTAAGTTTTGTGGCATGGTAGCATTTCTAAAAAAATTCTAAAAACATGTCAGGTATTCAGTTTTACATTACAATAGCATTTGCTACACCAGTATCTCATGGTGGGGCATGAGGACTAACAATTGCCATACAATGCTCATGTTTTTATACAGTGGCAATTCAGCAACATGTTTGATATATTTTTTTATATATATCACTGCCAGTTGGAAATTAGGGGTTCTTCCTAAATATATGGTCACATGGCAAACATTGTGTTCAGTCGTCTAGATACAAGGTGTGGATCAGAGGGTGGCTCAGCCCAACGGCTCGTCTTACCCTACTGTCCCCCCCTATATGTGAGTGCAAACATTCTTCTACAGGGCCACCATGGAAATCCAACTCAATACACTAAGTTCTAACCAACTGAGTTACAAGGGATGGCTGGAAATTAAACCAAATCCAAACAAGCTCCATTCAAAAACTGTCGGCATCCTAATACAAAGTGGTAACCACTTTGACTTATAGATCTAATAAGGATAGCTTTCATATCGAAAACTGTTCGTCCATGTGTCTTCTGAATAATATTGGGAATGTATTTGCAAACAAATCAGCTTTGTGCTTAGTTGACACATTAATAATAACATACGTTTGGTGTTAGATATATTTGACTGTAGTTGGCAGCTAAATGGTGCAGCGGTAAAGTCACTCGCAATAACTTGCAGATCAGCCCTGGGGTCTATCGATGAGTGTTGTAATTGACAGGAATAGCTGGGTTTTCTGGGGTTAGATCGTGAAGGTAATGTAGCAGCCTTCCTGGCTAATGTCCTGTGACAAACCTGAAAATTATGACATGATTAGTAACTTGTTATACATTTTTTAAATGAATTCTCATTATACTGTTGCTTCAGTCATTAGCTAGTTATCATGATTGAATTTATTTGTGAACCCTGTGTGGATATATCAGCTCAGTACAATAAAACTGTAGGTGTACTGGGCATATTCAGTACCAGTCAAAGGTTTGGAGACACATTGAATGGTATTTCTTTAGTTTTACTATTTTCCACATAGTAGAATAATAGCATAGATGTATAACTTGAAATTACACACATGGAAATAGTTTACCAAACAAATGTCAAATACAAAATACGTTTTATATTGGAGATTCAATCTAGCTGCCCTTTGCCTTAATGATAGCTTTACACACTGTTTGCATTCTCTCAATCAGCTTCATGCTTCAATCTGAAGAGACCAAGAAATGTATAGTGTTGATACAGTTGGCAGTCATCTAGCAACAAAGTTTATACTTTGACAATGAGAAGAAGTCAAGAAATTGCTATTATTTTTGTTTACAAGTCAAGAACCTCAAACACTGCCAACACAATAAAGACCTACTTGAAGTAGAAGTATGAAAATGAAAGATCTCACTAACTTTTTTACTCCTTCATGTCCCTTTTGAGTAGTTCCCAATCCACACAGTTAAAACCTGTCTTTGCCATGGTACTTTAATGGTGGACCAGCTTCCCTTGAGGGCTAGAAATGCAATCTCTGCCAATCTTCAAAAAACATCTGAAAACGGACCTCTCTCTTCTTAGAGTTCTTAAAATATTTCCACTTCCACCAACTCTGTCTGTTGTCTTTTGTTAAGTTTCTGTGCTTAATATTTAGAATTAGTTTGGTCTTCTGTCTTGTTCTAAAGCGTGATTGACGCAGCTGTTACATTTCTATTCATATCTCCGGACAGGTTAAAGATAAAAGCCTACATGTTGTAGGGGACAATCTGCTGCAAAGAATGACATGTCGGTTGTGTAATTCCGTAAAGCAGAACCCTTCCAAATCTCGACCAGAAAAACACTGTATTTCATGATTGCATAAAGAAACTAGACATTTTTTCAGGGGTTGATCTGATCTAATCAGAATTAAATCTAATATTTGTATAAAATGACATTAAGTCTTCTCGAACAAAGTTATCGATTCATCCTTCTTCAAGTTAAAGGTTTTCAGAATCCACAATTTAAAGGACATCATTCTACCACAAAGGATGACCTTCCTGAGAGGTCAAAAGGTCATGATAATGCCTGGCGGATTTTTAAATCCCAATAAGGCCTTAGACCTTTAAGAGTTAATCCTCTAGGAAGAAGTGTCTGCTAAATTACTAAAATGTAATATGCAAATGTAATTCTGTATTTACAGAGGTCCTTATCACCTGCTGTATGTTAGATATTCCCATAGGTTGAAGATGGAGTGCAGTAATTACACTCCATGGAGTTTAATGGGGAAACTGGTTAAGATCCATGTGAAAGTATCAAAATACAGAGAGGCCTTTGAAGAAAAGTTCTAGGGAGTGGGCAGGAGAACATTTTCATCACAGTAAGACAAGAAAACGCAGGAGTACCTTGTGACCTACCAATGTACTTAGCCTGTTGGCCAATGTCTTGGCAGAATGTCTCTCTATGTTGTGGACAGAAATTAGCCAATATCTAAATGTAATACAAAATGTTTGGGATGTTATTCTCCAGAGCTGGATGATGAGCATTTTATGTATTGTTTTTACACAAAACACAGATCAAGAATAATCCTGGACTGAAAAATAAAGCTCAATGAACAATCTCCTTAGATTTTTTTATGGACTAAAAACACATTTTGCCTGCCACATCTGTGATGTTTACTGTTGTGCCATCCAGGGGCCTCCAGCTGTGAATTCAACTTGTATGTGACACTTACTTCACGTGTTGTGGTGTCTCATTGACTGGTTTATACTGGCAGCTGTTGGTAGCTTTTTGTCATTTTAAATGTTAGTTAGAATAAAGCTTGGTCAGTTTCTCTGCAGATAACAGACACCTGTCGGACAGAAAACAGGGAGCATAACACTTTAAATAAGCTTTATTTTGACAAATGAAGACACAGTTAAAAGTACCAGAGCTATATGCGCATTAGTACTATACAACTTTCATGTACACAAGACAGACAGATTAAATTAACATATTTACATGTTAAATTAGCTTGCATTTAAAACAAACAATGACTGTAACAAAAACAAATAACAATACTGACAACACACTAACCCAAAAGCCAACAAGAACTGATACCTCAATTCTCTAATGTTGGGAATTGATATAAGTCACTTTCACATTTATGCTGAGAAGGCAGGGAAGATTTCAACATAGTTTTTAAAGCTTATTGACACGTCAGTGAGACACTGCACTGTAGAATTGAACCACTAAACTACTTGACTATGACTAACTGAGGTAATTTAGGTTAGTGAAAGGCCAAAAATAAATTGGACCCGTAAAAACAATGTTAAAAACCAACTGCATTCTTTTGTAATACTCACAGCAATCACCAAGGAATGTAAAATATAGAGCCTAAAGAGGAGGTATCCTGCTTAACTAGAAAAGCTTAAAGTTTTTCATGCAAGTATTGTAACATCTTCATGAAGAAAACCTGCACTTTTTATATCAATAAATAAAAATACGGGTTGAATAATGTTGTACATTAAAGGCACTTTTATCGACAAGGTCACTGTCTCGCAGTACAGCTCCGTACTGCAATAAATATTGGTAACAGCATTAAGTGAAAGCCATATATAGTAAATGTATACAATATATGCAAGTTGCTGCTTACTAAAGCCTTTAGCCAGGTTTATACAGTTTATGATTTACTTAAATGTTTTCCTGTCCTCTTTTATCTGTGTCAGTTTGATGATTTGTATCTCCCTTCCTTACTCTCTGTCTGCTCAGGACATGATTTCGAAGACTCTGATTATAGGAGGAGACTTGTTGCTGTCCATTGATGTGGGTGTTATTGTCTTGCTGTGGGCAAAATAACAGAAAAATTGTTTAAAACATCTGAGGTACTTTGATTCTCTGACCAGCTCCATGGCTCTCTAAACAGGTGCGTTGCATTTCATTGCTGCTGTGCTATTCAGGAGGATATGTTCAATACATTGACAGAATTCCAGGACAGGTCCAGCACAGATATTATAAATGTTTGTACAAACATGTTCAATTGACATACTTTGAATAAAGGGTTGATTCCCAGACCTAAACATGCATACCCAGCAAAATTCAGTTAAAATATAATTTCATGTGGCATAGGGTGGTCTAGTGTCCTGCATAAAATACCACTGCAGTGTGTTTTTGATTCCGGCCTAGCGCAAAATGTTAGGAAACCTCTCTGTCACTCTGACAAAAATATAAGCTTTTTAGTCCAGGACTACAAATAATCAGTGTCTCAGCAAACATATTCTAAGAAGAGAAAGGTGTAGCTGTCACCTGTTGATGATCTGTGGCTTGTTTTCGGTTTTATTCGTAGACGGGGTTGTCTGGCCCTCCAGGAGGTACTCCATCTGGTCACGAATCTCTGTGTTCTGCAGAGAGAATAGATGATAAACAGGATTCAAATGTCATTCATAGAGTTGTAGACCCAGCTTTGGAAACCCTATTGAGTGTATTTTTTATGTGTCTTTTAGCATACCCTATAGTCAGAGTTACTTACAGAATCAATTAAGGGGGCTTGCTCATGGGGACAATCATAGATTCCTTACTCAGTTGGCACAGGGATTTAAACCAGCAACCTTTCAATTGCTACCTTTACGCATATTTCCACACCCACAGACATTCTGTATGAACACTGACCTCAGCCTCCAGGAAAGCAACCTTCTCCTCCAGATCCCGGATGACCCGATCCCTCTCCTGTATCACCGTACGGGAGTTCTGCAGCTGTTAACCGGGAACAGGCACACTTAGATGCTGCTGAGGAAATGCAACACCCTCCACTGTTATAGAACACTGTAGTCCACATGATCCAGATGCATTGTCATAATGAGGTTTGTGCTTCAGCAGGCAGTTCCGCTTGGCTTACAGTAACTCCCAAAAAGCCTTTACAAAACAAAGCAATTATGCTCTTAGCAGAGGTTGTTCCATCTTAGAAGCACTTGTGCAGCTTAAAATGGCTTGAGGACTGTTGTTGATGGTTTATCCATGTAAAATTCTCTGCTGTTGAAATTCACCTTTGTTGTATTCCACTCTGCTTTTAATATTTGATAAGATTTCAATTTGATAATCTTAAGCAATAAGATGTGAAGTGGTGTGATTTATCTGTTATATAATGGTTAGAATATGGTCTTAGACACAATGCAATCCAGAGAAAAAATGTGTTATTGTTGTTTTCACATTTATACATTTTCACCAATGTTGTCTCCCTCTGTTAAGCATTCTGGTTGTATTCTCCAGAATGAGATGGCTTAGTTCTGCAATCTTTGCACATTGTCTGGAAATGTGTGATTGTGCCGGGTTGGCTATGATACGGATGTCAAAATCGCTTTCCCTGTTTCAGGAACTATGCCTTGTCTTGACACCCTTGACTAATTCCAACCTGGTCATTGAGTCACTTAATAAATCTACAATTGTTTAAGGGGGCAGATTTTTTTCTTAGTGTTTTCTGAAATCTTAACATGCCATGTTCTCACCTGTTCAATCATGTGGCGGAACTTCCTCTGTTGGCACTTCAGCATATCATCCAGTCCATAAGTCTTCTGCTTCAGAACGGCCAGCTCCTTTTCCAACTGCTCAATCCTGACCAGAAACACACGCTCATCTCAATGGTTTTATAACCATAATTACCATAATCTCAGTGTCTCTTATGTTTCTGGGAACAAGATTAGAGAGTTTTATATGGGAGAGTAACAGGATATTATTCTAGTTAAACAGGATTTAATTGAAGTTCCTTGCTCAAGGGCACAACATCAGATTCCTGTTTCACTTTGCAGCACACATGTAGAACCAGCAACCTTTTGTCTAAAGGCCCAGCACTCTTGGCCACTATCCTATCTGTTCCTCATTATTTGCATAGTATACACACCTCAAGTAGATTTGTTTGTGCTTTCATTTGATATAAAATGTGCAGCTGAACGAATATACTGTCGCTGGTTTAAAATTGTTGTGACAACCGAGCCGCCTCACCTCAGCTCTTTCCCCGCCCCTTCCTCCTTAGATGCTCTCCACTTCAGCAGTTCAGCCTTGCTGGCAGCCATTTTGTCCCTCAGTGAAGCAGCCTCCTGCTCCATTCCCCACAGCAGCCTCTCCAACTCCTCCACTTTCTGGCCTCGCTCCACTGCTTTCCCTTCTACCAGCTTCAGGCGCTCCGACCGCTCATCGAGACGCCTGCGGAACTCATTGCTCTCAGCCTGCAGGGGGAACCAAAGAGGTAAGATTCCCACATATCTAGAGAGAGTAGTTGCTAAATAGTTAGAATGTGTTACACTTTACAGTAGTTAGTTGTTTTTGGAGGCCCAGGGATGGAGTAAACATATTTAATCCGGCTCGTGGTAGGTTGGAATAAAAAGATACAATTTGTTTTTGGACACACCAGCCCACTCTTAAATGCCTAAAACTAGATCGATGTATGTAGAAATGATTAAGGAGCTATACATGTTTTGATAACTGCCCTTTTATGACCTGCTTAACAAATTTGACAAATACATTTTATACAAAAGATGTGTAACAGGCCCTCCATTTAATTTTAACTTTGAACTAGAAATTCCCAGTCTGCTGACATTTCTAGGTTATTCCTATTATTGGCATTCATCCATCTGACACTCCAACGATGAAGAAAGGGCACAGCTACATAACCCAATATTTTTCATCATGATGTCACTGAATCTTATTTTTTCATCAGTTTTTCATCCATGCCATTCTATGCCATTATTATTAGTCGCAAGCATTGGCAATGTGTTAACAACATATGTTAACATCGCCAAACAAAAGCTCTTGAAATTGAACCGAGAAAGAGAAAGAAAGACAAGAAGTGGAGAGGACAGGTCAATATTCTTCAAGTAAATACTGACCTGCAAACGGTCTTTTTCTTCTTGGTGCCTCTTCTCGGTCTCCTTCATCTGGGCACGCAGGCGCTGGCTCAACTCCCTTAGCTGTGCACTGTCCTCTGGATTCTCCTTCACCTACATGTGACAAACAGATAGATGGAAGGCCACACTCAATTAATAAACTTAGAGCAAGGCGTTGGAATAGCCTTGAAATAGCCTTGAAATGTGTTTCGGTCTTGGGTGTCAGGTGTCGGTCAAGTAAACACAACAGTTTTCCTGGTAAATGTCAGACCGTGCGTTGTATTGTCCATAAACAGTCTAGAATGGAAAGTGGCGTGACCAGATCAACTATCAACCAACATATCTACAGTCATAGAATACTGTGTCTTTGTAGACATGCAATCCCTTTAGAACCATCATTAATGAAATCCAGCAACTTGAACACGTTATTTTAATGTGCTGTGGGTCTTAGCCTCAGGTCATCTGTCCTTCAGAGAGTTATATGAAGATGCTTACCACATCGAAAAACTCCAAACTGTTGACCATATTAAAAAAACAACATTGGCCCTATACTGCAATCCAATGTACAACCTCCTCTACCTGGATCATACTCATACCATTTTACCAATAACAATTTTGCTATGTGAAAATATAATTTAAAGCAGAAAACTGTTCTGTATGTAATTGTAATTCCACTACTTTTAGTATAGTTCAACTGTAGTTACGTTTTACAAGACATGCTGACTGAGTCTAAGATAATGTGTTGGAAATTTGATATTGCTGTCATGGCATGAAGTGTATGTGCGTTGATGTGATGAGAGCTTTTTGTGTGTGAATATCCTGTGTGATCTTTATCAATGAAATAAATTTGCTGCCATAATTCACAAAACTGAGCATATAATCAGTGAAAAATTATTGGAAACCCATCCTACTTTAAAGATAAAAGAAATTATGATTTATATTGCCAAACAAAACGTACAACTTTTTGAATAACAAAAGCTTGTCAATATTGACATGCACATAAGCTCTTACATGTGTTTCCAACTCAGCCCCAACATTGTTACCATGGTTGGTTGGTAGGGTGGCACCAACTGGGGAGCCATTGGCTGGAGGCTGAGGGCCAGAGAGGCGGATTGTTATTGGAGTTCATCTTTGTCAGTATTTGTATCTCTTTCTTCGGATTTGAGTATTAGACAAAGGTTGGAGCTAAGCCTTTAAGTAGCCGAGCTACCTTTTTGATGTTGTTAATCCGTCTGGCGGCCATCTGTTCCCTTAAAGTCTTCAGACAGTACCGAACCTAAACAGAGAAACGAAACACAAACCTTTGAAGTGCTTTGACTAGAGGAAGCATTCAGTGTAGCGGTTAGAAAATGTCTCCTTATTAGCTACATTAGCAAGCATTCAAATATTTAAAAAGTACCTGCAATACTAGACTTTGTATCAATAGCAGGCACTGTTTCTAAGCAAACCCAACCCACCAATGAATTTCCCTGTTCTCCAACAGCACCCCACCCAGTGGCTTATGTTGAGTCATTCTGGATACGATGACAACAGAATCAAGATGGCCACCCACACTGACCTCTTGTATCTGAGATGCCTCGTCTGTCAGCATCTTGATTCTGCTGGTGTTCTCTCAGTTTGTGGGATTGCAGGTACACCCTAGGCAAAAACAGCATGGGGGTTTTGTTAGTCGAGTGCAAGACAAGGTTGAGCTGTACAAACACACGCACAGACATTATTAACACAAACTCACACGCAAGGTTAAACATGCTCACACAAATAAATTCATACCTCTGGTGACCTCAACTATCTCCCCTGTTTGTAGAATCAGGTCTAGTCTGGACTCGTATTCACTGGTTCAACTGCCTTCAAATAAAAGAATCAGTTTATGAATAAGGGTGCGAAAACGCCAAAAGAAAAGATTATAGTTAATTGCTGGATTTGCTTTGATCAACAATGAACCACTAATACTTTTTTTTGTTTTAGTGGATTTTGAAAAACTTTAGACCATGTTCACACAAAATGGACTTATTAACTCTTGACAGCCCTAGTAGGAATGTAAATAAAGATAGAGAGAGTAGTAGGATGAGAAAATGTATGAACCTTATCACTGTTGAGATGACAGGCTTTGTTGTTGTTCAGTAAGTGTGAGATGACTGCTCTTGATTAATTTATTGTTTTAAAAGAACAAAATCAGTGAAAAGAACAAAGGCACATACGCACTGGATGTTAAAACTAAATCGGTGTTCAAGCAGTCTAGGGTTTCAAGTACATGTATCGCTGCAGCATGAGTTGGATGTAGCCTATAGCCCATTCTCTGCATCTTTCCTCCTTTTAATTTGTCACATACATCAATAGCAACTAGATTAACAGTTGACCTGTTGTTTTCAAAGAATGTGACATAACATTTAACCTTTATATCCAGTGCCTATTTGCAGATTACAAATTACTCTGGAAATGGCAAAAAGATGTTAACCGTGGAAGCATGACATATTACAGAGGTAGTGTCCTGGTAGAATGTGTTGACAGACAAACAGTGCATCAACCACCACAAACACGGCTGGTTTGTTCCATCCTAAAGTGGATATTTTCCAGCTTTTCTTCACACTGTTGTTTTCATTACTTTTTTATCCAACCCTGATGTTGACTTAAAATGACTATAACTAACTGGAAAGGTGAAGCCAGTCCACACCAGTACTGTTTCTTTGGGAAACACCCTTTCCAATTTAATCTAAACCACTTTAGTCAGAATGGAAAATGAAAACATTCTCTAATGGCAGTTGTACATGAAAAGATTGTTTGAATGGAGGATTAAGAAATATTTTTTGAGAGATGGTTTACTTTAGGCATAACATTCTTATGGTATCTTTCCTAGGTGTCCTTGTCCTATTATTTCCCATACAAAGTATTTATTGGCAGTCAATTTATATTTATGAGAATTATACTGCACCTTCCTGGGTCTGGGTGATGAAAATGGGAAGTTCATTTAGCACAATAACATCTGTTCTTATGTCATTCAATCATTCTACTATGGCACATCACAGTCTTGGAAATCCAATTTAGCATTCTGCATTAAATTAAGATCTACGTTAGCCATTTTATCAGCAACTGCTCCTCTTCCTTGGATCCAAACAGAAATAAAATCCAATCATTAAATAATACGTTTCCTGCAAGTGGGTTCTCAAACTTCAAGAACATTGTAGAAAAACATGACATGAATGATTAAAGCATAATACTGATCTGACAGCACATTCCCAGCATCCCACACCTATTGCCAGTTGAAAGTTAGAAAGCAGCAAAGATCACATCAACCACAGGCCAGCGCTGCACTCGACAACAGGCCATATTACTATATGTGTGATACACTGCATTCCAGTAAACACAGTATAACTACAATGTTTCTTTCATACTTTAAACCAATCTGAATCACTGTTACCACAAAAGAGATAATGTAACTCTAAAGTTAATCCAAGGATTGCGAGGATTGAAACCCACAACTCAATCCAAAACCGGACTGCGAATAAATAACCCCGTAAATGCAGGCGCTCAGATGCCAGTTGGTGAGCTAATCATCCAAGCAGCGTCTTGTCTGCACAGAAGCTCTCTGCGGTGAGTAAAATCCACAGGGACCTCATCATTGCAAAGAGGAGTGGAAGAAACGACGAATAAGACAGAACGTAGAAGATGAGCCCATCTGACTCACCATGTTCGTTGTAATAAGAGATTCCTGATAAGGGTGGAGCTCTGCATAATAAAGCGATTACAATACAAGAGTTAGCTACCAGGAGATTAAGAGACTACAAAATAAAAGCACAGAAATCGCGTGTACCCAACGGATATAGAAATGTGTCCATTTTCAGGTTTGTTTGCGACTTCCGAAGAGGACATTATCTTTACTCTAAGTACGTAATTCATTACGTATGACGAACGGTAAAGCATAGTATTTGTGTTTGTATTCAACAATTTGCCTCACGCATCAGTCTAATGATTAGAGAGTTGGGCCAGAAACTGAAAGGTTAGTTCAAACCCCAGAGCAAACAATTTGATACAAATCTGTCAACGTTCGCTTGAGCAAGACAAGTGAACATTACTGCTATATGCTATACTAGTAAATGTGCAGTAAATATTGTAGTTAGATATATCCTAGATTTATGTCGACAAGCTCGATTAAAGGTGCATTCAGTTCACATGACTACTGCATTGAAATTGCCATGCTCAAAGAACACAATGTTCTCAGAAAACTATCTTGTTTTTTCAAGTTACGTCAATTCTGACTCAGACGTATCACCTCCAATCACAATCAAAATGGGTTTCAGGTATAATCAGGTTTGTTTTAGGAGGAAACTCGTTGTGTCTATACTAAATGTTTTTTTTCCCTCTGATAATATGTTGCGTGTAAAGGCATGGCTCGTTAAAACCATCAAACCATTAGCGTTGTAGTTTTGACAGACATCTGAACTTTGACGGCCTGACACCACAGAAAGCGCCAACCCGAGTGCTTGACGATTTTAGGCAGACAGATGGAGAGACAGAGACAAAAAAAAAGAAAAAGACAGATAGTATACCCCCAGCGAGAAGCTACACAAGGTTCTTTTTTTAGAAAACACTTTATTTTTCCGGCGCTTCCACTGTAAATTCTAATTCAAGACCAATGGATATTAGGGTATTAGGCTGTGCGATTCTGATACTATACTGTGTGACAAATATTATAATATGTATATATATACATTTTTACTTTCAACCGTTTCTTGCAAGTTTGTCCTAATCTGTTAGTGAGTATAATATTTGGCTTTGGTAAAATTATCTCAAATTTACACACAATCCCTGGGCTTGAAATACAATGTGCAAGCTTTGTTTTAATTGATATCCTTTGGGCATAGTGGGGCAGTAAACATGAACACGTATAAACGTGTACTTGTCAATGAGGTTAAATCCCTTTTCAGGTATATTTATATTTACAGACTGTTACATTTTAAAGCCTTCCTGAGAAATAGCTAGATGAATATGCTAGGCACAGATATCCCAGGGGTCCAAACCTGCCTGTACAGCTCATTCTTAGTTTTAAAAAAGTTTCCAGAGATTGAAAAATTACAGGTACAGGTTTGTTACACTTGCCTGGTCTTGCAAACATGCATTTAAAAGGCTAGAATTTAGCCTTTCCCCGTTAAAAAACATGACATGGCTAGCTCAAAGGTTACAGAGCAATGGAACACTTCCTTATTTTGGGACTACTGTTAGATATTGGTTTCATTATATCACATTCTAATCAGTTTATAATCAAAATAATATACGGTAAATTCTTATGGCTTTCAAGTAATCCAGTTTTGTATCAAACAAGCAAGTGTGGTTCTTGACTGGATCGGACACGAGATCAATAGATTAATACCTTAATGACAGAAGATAAACAGAATATAAGACAAACTTAATGTACTTGTCTCACATTGCCATCAGTCTATAGCATCAAAAAGAGCATGTGAAAAGAGTGACTGTTCTCACTTTTATATATATATATATATATATCTGTAGTTTGAGATTGAAATCCGACACTGATCATGAGTTCTGTTGAAGCTATTGTATACAATGCAGTTGAATATTTTACTCAACTATTAAATCCAGTATTTGTTGATGGCACAGAGCTCGTTGGATTGGTAATGCAATAGTTTTTACTGAATTATTATTACTACATCATATGTCCACAACATGTCATGTGTACTAGTTCCGTGCAGCGTTTTTTTCAAGAAATATTTTTTTTTTTAATACAAAGCACAGAAATCAATGGCCTTTAAAATGTATCTTAAATACATGGCTGAGAAGAGTGAACCGGGCCTCAGTAGAGCCGTTCATTTCTCCTTTTCCAGACGTTTTGTTTGGATTGAGCCCAACCATTCATTTCATGTTGTATCCTTCTCCATGTCCAAATCGCCACACTATCCTCCGTAATATAGCACACTTATTTTGACATGTGCCCAGGTTTAAAGTAGTGGGCAATAACAGGGTTTAAGGTGCCCTTTGGTACTCGCTGGGGGCACAATCTGCAGTCCGACACCGTGGTGTGACCTCCTCAGTCCCAGACTCCTACAGTCCTGTAACTTGTGACATCACCGTTTCACCCTTTCACAGTCCTGGGCAGATTTTCCATAACTGACCACCACAGCCACCACTAGTCATTAGTTATTGACAGGTTAGAAGAACATTTGTCAAATTCTCCACAGACTGGGCTTTTTAAAGCTATAGAAGATTTACCCTGAAGCTAGTTCTGCAAAAACATCTCTTTCATAATACACATCTCTGTACTAAATTATTTATTAAAGCCATATCAATTAGGGGATTATGATAGAGAGCACAGGATTAATGCCTATACAAATTCAACAGATTATAAGTAATGTATAACCCTTTCTACAGAAACTCAATTCATGAACTCTCAATTTCTCAAATATAGGTTCAAGAAAAAACTTTGGTTCTTAACTGGATCAGACACGAGACACTAGATCAGGGGTGGGCAAACTACGGCCCGAGGGCCAAATGCGGCCCGCAAGGCTGTCCCATCCGGCCCACGGAATGTAATAAAATTATTTTGGGGGGAAATAAAAAACCAACTTACCAGCCCATTCTTATACATCTGAGTCTTAACTATTTACACATATGGGATCTACTGTACATATGTAATGTATGTTTTAACTTTGGCCCTTTTCTGGCCTCCATATCAATTATGATTAACAAATTACAAAAACAAATGTGGCCCTCCATTTCATTTCAAAATCCTGATGTGGCCCCCGAGCCAAAATATTTGCCCACCCCTGCACTAGATTAATAACTTAATGACAGAAGATAAACAGAAGATAAGACAAACTTAATGTACTTGTCTCACATTGCCATCAGTCTATAGCATCAAAAAGAGTATGTGAAAAGAGCAACGGTTCTCACTTATACATATATATATCAGAATATATATATAATAAATCTAATAATGATCACCAATATATTTCTCAAATATAGGTTCAAAGATTGCTCTCCTCAACACATAAAAGAAAGCTTGTTAATGGGCAATCCAGTTAATTCCGATCAGATTAGCTTCATTACTAACAGAAACTTTTACATTTTAGCCATCTCAAATGTGTGTTATGAAGTTATGTAGTGTAGACGTTTTAGTGTAGTGTAGATGCTTTATCTACAATTACAATGGTTAAGAAAATGTGTGGACTTTTAGATATGCAATTTTATAATTTTTATACAAGAGCCTTTAAACAAGCAGGCAAACTTTGATGTAAACCGAAATGTAATTTAATGTATATAATTAAAGTAGAAATGTTGTGATTGGTAACTATAAAAATATTTTAAGAAAGGTCTAACAAGATAACAACTTTTATGATTGTTTACCATAAAAATGTTATGAGAAGAAATCCACTATGTAATCTCCAATTCAGTTGAATGTTTTAAAGTCATGCTTGTGTTGTTGACACTATGAAGCTTTTTGCTCAAATCAGATGTTTTAAACCCTAACCTAACTAAGCCTTCCCTAGACGGTGATAGCGTTCTTCTTTATCCAACCATTCATCAAGGGGTGCTTTTTCTTACACCTTCTTTGTCTACCTATTTTCTTCCTGAACATGTATATATTTTAAACAGAAAATGCCAGAAACAATTACATTTTCCAAATCCTCTGCTGAAGTAGACGTGTAGTCAGTCAATATAACCCTTTTAATCTTTAATTGCTCAGTTCCACTGTGAAAAAAAAATGCTATCTCTGTTCCATTATTGGATTATTAGGACAATGGACGCAATCCTTTTCCATTAGGGCAAAGGATTCAACATAGCATTTCAATCTATATACTCCATTTTCAGAAAACACAGTAGCATGTTGAGATTCATTGTACTAATTAAAGAAACTAAAAAGGAAACTCTAATCTTAATTTATTGAACTAACAGCAGTCAAACCATCTTTTCATAACACATGAGAATGACTACTTTAAGAGCTTTCTCATCACAAATACAATATCAGTAGCATTACATCTATATCTAGGTTAACACTACTACTGTAAAAACCACAACCAAACATCCTATAGAAATATAAAAAGCTATAGATTAAACTCCTTGTAAGCACAGCGCACTAGCTGAGTCTACTGGTAGCTTTCCTATCTATTAAACCCACATGCATTCCGTTTTCACTTTACCTGTTTTACAGCGGTTGTCTCTGGCCCTTCCTGACGATTATCTCAGTGTTGTGACTGTCTCTGCTTGTGTGCTTGTGAGTCAGTATGGGAACATACTGCTGATAGTCCTTACATGGCTGGGTGAGACTAGTCAGCAGATCATAGCACTGGCCCAACCCTTTTCCAACCGATCACACAGCTTCCGCCTACCACCCAAGAAGGAAAGCCTACACAGCACCCCCTACATGGAGGTGTGTGCTACTGCACCAGCGAAGACAGATTTTTGCATGATAGGAAATGTCAGCTTTGTAATTACCCTACAATGTCAGAACCATTATGTATTCTTCTATTGTCCCATTGGCAGGTGCCTTTGTTTTTCAAATTTGTGTGTAGGTGGACATGTACATGATGTGGCACCAAGGTGTCTGAATAGTCCCTGGGTTTAACCTCCCAACCACAAAAACGATGTTGCCATCCCTTAATTGCGTTTATCTTGTGTCCAAGGACCAAATATGTCTCTGATAGTCTTGAATGAAATCCGGAAGGGTGTTTTCAGTTGCTAGAACTGGCAGAGGAAGAGTTAACAGGAGAGAAACTATGTGACAGCTAACCAGGTGTTCCCCTCCTCACCCGGTGACAGCGGGAGGGCCGCAGTGCAGAATGTGTTACACAACAGTGATTAATGAATGGTCTTCATGTAATACCTCGCTGTCGTGAGAGATGTGCAGTGTCAATATACAGAGGACGGTGCAAACACAAAGCCAAATGTTGTTGCATCCACACTTTGTGTTTGTGTTTTATGTATCTCTTTATGTAGACGAAGACTGTTAGCCCGAGAGTGCATCAGGTTTGTGACAAAAGCCTTAAATATGTCTTATAACGATGTTCCATACGTTGTCCCATAATAATCCCATAACTGCTCGTAACACTTTGAAAGTTTGTAGCTGATCTGTGTCCTCGGGTAAATAATCTATAAACAATACTATTGTACACTTTATTTTGAATCCCAATATCCATCTGTAGATGTTGTATATATAGAAATAGCATCAACAAATGTTCAAAGGTCCAACTATCTCTTGATAAGCTACTGCATGTTAAGATTAGATTTAGAAGATTGTTTAGGATAAAGTTTTGAGTAAGGGTTAGTAGATAGATTTGATACATTTTACTGATAGTCTGTAGATAATCTGTACAGAATCTACAGACAATTTTCTGACAGAAAGGGGACTCAGAATAAAGTTTTACCTAATACTATGATAAAATAATTGATTATACAATGTACAATACATGTTTATGTGAAGAGTTTTGAAAAGCACATTTCAGTAAAGGAAAGAAAAGGGGACTTTGTTGCAGCACATGGAATGCATTCCCAGGTACCAGCAGAAAGGATCTTGGCCAGAGGTCCGCAACCTTTACTATCCAAAGAGCCATTTTCCCCTCTTTGCAACCAAATCATATTTGTCTGGAGCCACAAAATCTATTTAATGTCACAGCTTATATAGCTTTATATATTGTTATACTATGTATTCAAAAACTATAGTTTGTTGCATTTATGAAATTATAGAACAAGAATAAAGACAATTCTTTGCATTTTATATCAATACCAAATTATCTTAAGAGAAAGAAATGCACTGGCATGTGTAAGTCTGTTGAGGTCAATAGAAACATGCAGGTCTATATGGGTCCTCCCGTGTTTGTTAAACTCTCTCTGTTCCTCCTTGACCTTTCTCTTTTTAACATTTTCCATTGTTGCTTTACCCAGGGTGGGAAAGCGATAGATGATTGACCACACGCTTGACAGCGACATAATAGGATGTGACGCGCATTTTAGTTGACAAAATATGAAAAGAAAAAAAAGTCAGTGACACTTCAAACTCCATGATAAGGGCTGTTCTTTCTTTAAAGGATTGTCCACTGCACCAAAAGATTACTGTCATTTATTTCCACGTTATTTATTTTTTGTCAAAGCCCCAGAGAGTCGCAGCAGAGCCGTTGGTTGCCTACCCCTGATCTAGGTGGACTGAGAGCATTGTCGTGAAACTACTTTTACAAATGATTTTAGTAACTTTGATTAAAAAACACTATCACTGTAACTGTTCCACCCAAATGATACAAAGCAAGAGGATCCCTCACTCTTCTGGTTTTCTTACAGTAAGTATTCACCAGTAAGAATCAAACTGCTAAAACTGTCTCTGTCCCACATTCCGCCTTTCACCTGTCCAATAAAATAAATCCTACTGTCCTTCGGAATATGTTTCATGCTCACCACCTCCCAGCATTCCTTACATGGTCACATTTCCCATCTGGTAGCTTCCCCCTAAACATAGCCCTCTTGGGGATCCACAGTGACCCAGCGTAGGCTGTGTCAACCCAACCCGATCCCTCTTTTCACTCCCCAGGACCCTATTGACCTTTTCTGTGGACAGATAAAGAAAAAAATCTGTCTGCTCTGCTCTTTCTCCCACTTACATTGCGTTCCCATCTTCTACTGTTCTGTCCCGGTCCCACACATTTTTAACATATCAACACATTAGCCTCTTTTCCCCTGCTCCCCCCTGATACAATCCTCCAACTAATGAGACCTGCTCAGCTAACTACCTGCTGCTTTTACAACTTCCCTTTCCTAAATCATCTCTGGAGACTGTCTCCTATTCCTTGCCTCACACATCAACTAATCCCTGACCACTAGCAGTGACTTTAATATAGAGACACTACCTTAGTCAAGAAAGCAACCCTTTGCGGTAAAAACAATAGCAGACTTTTGTTTCCTTTCCAAAACACTGTCTCTAATCAACTCTCCTCTTATCTCTCTCAGAACAATCTTCTCAAACCAAACCAGGCCGCAAGACAAGGTCACTCAACAGAGAATGCTCTCCTGTGTCAAGAAGCTCTTTTCACTGTCTAAATGGACTGTCTTATCTCCATTATAATCCTCCTTGATGTATTTGCTACTTCTGACACTGAACCATCCATTCCACTTTAGCACAACACTCTCGGATTGCATCCCAACGGGTAGATCTCTAGCTGCAATGTGAACTCATGACTGGCAAGGCAAGCTTATTTTTATAGCAAATGTTGTACACAGAGGCAATACAAAGTCCTTTACAATATTAGGCCTAAAAAGAAAAAAAAGACCAATATGAGGCATAACTAAAATAAATGTAGTAAAAAAACAAAGCACAAAAATAAACCTGCAGCATTGTGTGATTCATAGATGTAGATGATTAGCAATATCTTAAAATCTATTCTATGAGTTACAGGAAGCCAGTGCAAAGACCTAAGAACTGGTGCCATGTGTTCTTTTTGTTAGAATTTAAGCAGCAGCATTCTGAATGAAATGCAGTTTTCTTTTGAAAGACGTGATGAGAGTCTATAGGACCATAGTAACGAGATGAGCAATAAATATGGGTGTCATCTCAATCAATCAAATGTATTTTATAAGGCTATTTTTACATTAGAAGTTGTCACAAAGTGTTTTTACAGACACCCATCCTCAAATAAATAAATAGATTGTGTCGTATGAAACAGGTTGGTTAGGCTAATACCAACAATACCAACCACTCTGTTTCACAACGCCATTCAGGCCAGCACCAGGAGGAACCAGGGCCCCAGTGCAGCAGTCAGGGCTGGCCAGCACCAGGAGGAACCAGGGCCCCAGTGCAGCAGTCAGGGCTGGCCAGCACCAGGAGGAACCAGGGCCCCAGTGCAGCAGTCAGGGCTGGCCAGCACCAGGAGGAACCAGGGCCCCAGTGCAGCAGTCAGGGCTGGCCAGCACCAGGAG
>JACXGK010002953.1:0-41107 GCA_016801125.1 Novumbra hubbsi | reverse complement strand
GGAAGGACGAGGGCAGGGCTGTCAACATGTTACTGCTCTCATAGCGCTCCGTCACCTGGGGGAGAGGAGCAGGAGGGAGACATACAGGAGGAGAAACAGGAGGGTAAGAGGAGATAGAGAGGAGGAAACCAAGAGAGAGGAGGAAGGGGGAAACAGACATGCCACAGTAATGATCCTGTTCAAGTTTACTATCACAATCACTATCAATTACAGTACATATCACCACTAATCTGATCAAGTACAGTACATATCACCACTAATCTGATCAAGTACAGTACATATCACCACTAATCTGATCAATTACAGTACATATCACCACTAATCTGATCAAGTACAGTACATATCACCACTAATCTGATCAAGTACAGTACATATCACCACTAATCTGATCAAGTACAGTACATATCACCACTAATCTGATCAATTACAGTACATATCACCACTAATCTGATCAAGTACAATACATATCACCACCAATCTGATCAAGTACAGAACATATCACCACTAATCTTTCTGTCCAATGACAGTGAATATTACTACTGATCTAATGACAAAGCATTGTTGGCTTAAATAAATCACAACTTCATGTTCCTATTTAATCCTCAGTTTGACTTCATATATTACACAACCAGAAAACACATCAGAAGTTCTTCCATTTTAACAAAACAAATTGTTACACGTCACATTACGTCGTTATGATGAGGATAACAGACATTTACCTGCAGAAGAGACTTCAACAGCATCACCTGGATCATCCTACTTCCTTCAAACCTGATATGGAGAGAGAAGAGGGACAATCAGAGCTAGATTAGCTGCAATGTGTAGCCTGGTGTCGACTGTGATAGCTGAAGGAATGAATGCATGTTGAGAGTTAACTACACTGGAGACACCAAATGGGTCCAAAACATCGTGAGTGTGTTGAAGCGTGTCCTACCCTGTGTTAGGTGAACCCAGAGCAGGGTATATTCCAGGAATCGGGATCTTTCCCATTATGAACAGCATGACTTCTGACCTCTGGTAGATGGGCAACGTGTTGGCAAAGGACCCTGGGAAAAAAGACCACGCAGAATGTTACGACACACACACACACACAGACGCACACAGACATGGACTCACACAGCTCCTCACCGATGGTCTTGATGACGGCCTCCTGTAGCAGCTTCTCCTGATCCGTTGTGGTCTTGTTGCTGTCATACGGGTCACAGCTCCCGGTCAGCTCATAGTCCACACTCAGCCTCAGCTGTTTCAACAGGGTGTTGAATACCTCCAGGACCGTTGGACCTACACACGGACACACACAAACATGTTGGATGGGCAATGCTACCAGTACAATCTGAGGATAAACATGACTTGACTTGTTCTCCCCCTAGTGGCCATCACGATCATGACATAACATGACATTGAATAGTATCGATTATCTGATTTTCCCTAAGTGCACAGGACCCAGTGTCAGGGGTGCGTTGGGGATTGAGTGTTTTGGTGTAGTACTGAGCTCCCCGTACAAACAAACACGAAGACACTCACCCACAGAGCCACTGGCCTCAATGACGGCAGAATCCGACAAGACCTCCACTATCCCAGAACGCACCGTGGCAGAACTCTTACTGTTAGCGTCCAGATGACCTAGCAGCTGCTGGATGACCAGGTGAGAGTGCTGTGACTGGAGCGAGGCAAATGGAATGGAAAGGAGAATTGTGTGTCATTAAGTGATGTGAAAATTATCAAAATACATGAACATTGTCAGAACCCATGAACATTATTAGAACCCAGGAACATTATCAGAAGCCATTAACATGATCAGAACCCAGTTGTAAAATAAATAAAGCATATTGGGAGTTTAACTGAAAGGTGAACACAACCACTCCGGGGGCTTGAGAAGGTACAATCTGAATGACACATTTCTTCATCATTGACCAATGAGGTGTCTCCTGATCAGTGACCAATGAGGTGTCTCCTGATCAGTCACCAACGAGATGACTCCTAATCAGTGCCTCTAGGTCAGACGTCTCAAACCGGTTCCACGGAGGGCCGAGTGTCTACAGGTTTTCACTCTCACCGTATTTGATTGATTAATTATGTCACTGATTGGTTAGGTCTACCCTCATCTGGTTATTTAGGTCTGAACCTGGAACCAATTTACAGGAAAAAACTAAAACCTGCAGACGCTCGGCGCTCCTTGGAACCGGTTCGAGATCCGTTCTCTAGGTGATACTGACCTGGATGGAATACATGATGATCCTGAAGCAGCGCACAGCAAAGCTCTTCCCCTCCCACAGAGAATGATTGTCGAGGTGCCTGGACACAAAGGAAAATCAGCTGGTGTTGGATTCAGAAAGCATTGTGTGTCTTGTGTGTGTGTATTTGTGTCTGTGTCTTTTTACAGGGTTTCCTTCCCTGGTGAGACTTTTTAAACAAGGAAACTGGGAAATGGCTTAGGGGTTAGGTTTAGGGTAAGGGTTACACTTGAGCCAAGAAGAATTTGGATTGTTAATGAGAATAATGTTTGTGATTTTGTGTGTGTATTGGGACTCACATGAGTACGGGTTTGACAGCATTCTTGATGTTCCCGTATGCAGCTCTACCGAGCAGCTCTCTAAAACACCTCTCCGTCAGCTCTGCTGGGCTCTCCTCATCACACCCTGGGGACCCACTATTAACACACAAACACACACTAGTAGAGTCCACACAGATTGTGCACACACTCACTGTTAGAATAAACCCTACTCACACACACAAGCATGCAACATACACACACCTTTCTACATGTACTTGTAGGTTGAAGAGTAATGAGGGAACTATCTGGTCCATGTGTTGAGGCTCCCAGATGTTAGCCTGTAGCTCATCATTCACTGTCTTTCTCACCACGCCCTGAAGACCACGAATACCTGCCATACGGATCCTGGGGAGGAGGGGGGGGGGATAGAGACCCAGTTTAAGGTTAAGAGAAAGAGTGAGAGAGAGAGAACGAGAGAAAGAGAGGAAATCATTCTGTAGTCTAGATTCCTTACTAACACTGTTTTCATGAAGACAAATTTACATTTCAATCTAGTCTTGCAACACCAAACTTCACCATGGAGTTAAGGGTTTTAATACACACTTCCCCATGTAGTTAATGGTTTTAATACACACTTCACCATGGAGTAAATGGTTCCAATACACACTTCACCATGGAGTAAACGGTTCCAATACACACTTCACCATGGAGTTCAGGGTTCTAATACACACTTCACCATGGAGTTAATGGTTTTAATACACACTTCACCATGGAGTAAATGGTTCCAATACACACTTCACCATGGAGTAAACGGTTCCAATACACACTTCACCATGGAGTTCAGGGTTCTAATACACACTTCACCATGGAGTTAATGGTTTTAATACACACTTCACCATGGAGTAAACGGTTCCAATACACACTTCACCATGGAGTTAATGGTTTTAATACACACTTCATCATGGAGTAAACGGTTCCAATACACACTTCCCCATGGAGTTAATGGTTTTAATACACACTTCACCATGGAGTAAACGGTTCCAATACACACTTCACCATGGAGTTCAGGGTTCTAATACACACTTCACCATGGAGTTCAGGGTTCTAATACACACTTCACCATGGAGTTAAGGGTTCTAAAACACACTTCATCATGAAGATAAGGGTTCTAATACACACTTCACCATGGAGTTCAGGGTTCTAATACACACTTCACCATGGAGCTAAGGGTTCTAATACACACTTCATCATGAAGATAAGGGTTCTAATACACACTTCACCATGGAGTTAAGGGATCTAATATACACTTCACCATGGAGTTAAGGGTTATAATACACACTTCATTATGAAGAAAGGGTTCTAATACACACTTCACCATGGAGTTCAGGGTTCTAATACACACTTCACCATGGAGTTAAGGGTTCTAATACACACTTCACCATGGAGTTAAGGGTTCTAATACACACTTCACCATGGAGTTCAGGGTTCTAATACACACTTCACCATGGAGTTAAGGGTTCTAATACACACTTCATCATGAAGATAAGGGTTCCAATACACACTTCACCATGGGGTTAAGGGATCTAATACACTCTTCATCACGGGACTCACCTGGTGCGTACATCAGGGTCTTCATAGCTGGAGTGGCACATCTCGCTGAAGCGCGACACAAAGAAGTCATAGCTGCGGTGGTAAGATGCAGTGTCCTCCTCGATGTTGGAGAACTTCACAAACTGCAGAACAAATCCCCGGTTAGAGGTCCAGACATACATGTGTGTGGCTTTGGGTAATCATGCAACAATGGCGTTTGGGCTGCATCCCACACGGAGAAAAACCACGGTCTCCTTGTACGGAACAAGAGCAGGAACACTGTCATGGCCAGATCAGCAGACACACTACAAAGACTAGTTCTGTAAATGTCCTTTTCTGGTTCATCCCTTTATGCAGTATGTTGACTTCACAAGCACACACACACAAGGTTGTAACATGAGGGCTAGTAAAGGTTCTGAGGAAAGGCAGAGAGGGACTGACGGAGGAGAGAGGAAAGAAGGATGGAGATGAGGGAGCCTCACAAACGGTTTGCCAGTAGATATTGTATAAGTAGAATAAACCTCCTCCGTGCTTTCATTTCCTCCAGATCAGATGTGACCTGAATCCACTAAATCATCTCTCTAATCTCCCAATGTGTGGGTGTGGACGTGGGAATGTGGCTTAGGGTCCGAGATGAAAAATACATCCTCACATTTTGAAAAACAAATAATGGTTTGAACATCTAAAGTGTAAATGGGGTTCCACACGGAGCGAATAGGATTACAGGAGAGGTGAGATGCTGAGAACATTTTGTCGGTCGTAACATCACGGGTGGTGTTTGTGTGCCCGTGCACTTGTGAGTGTGTGTGTGCATGCATGTGTGTGTGTGCGTGTGTGTGTGTGTCCTACTGAGTTGGTTCCCAGTATCTGCAGGTTGGGTTTGTCGGCCTCCAGTAGCTTGCGGACCATGGTGAGGAAACTCTCCACAAACAGGTTGATGCTTTGACAGTGACACGCCATCAACAGCTGGTCCAACGCCTCCATGGCTATGCACACATACCTGCACACATATATAGACACATATATATTCACACACACATACATATACACACATACCTGCACACATATATAGACACATATATATTTACACACACATACATATACACACATATCTGCACACATATATAGACACATATATAGACACATATAGACAAATATATATTTACACACACATACATATGCACACATATCTGCACACATATATAGACAAATATATATTTACACACACATACATATGCACACATATCTGCACACATATATAGACAAATATATATTTACACACACATACATATGCACACATATCTGCACACATATATAGACACATATATATTTACACACACACACATACATAAACACACATATCTGAAATATATGCACACATACATTCATATAAGCAAATACAAACACACACATATACATATTTACACACACTCAAACTTATAAAAGTATATACTTAATGTATAAAAGTTTTAATACTTTGTTTGTGTGTGCCCCAAAAAAAATATTCTTTGTGTCTGTGAGCATGTGTGTGTGTGTTTGTTTGTGTGTCTGTGAGCGTATGTGTGTGTGTTTGTTTGTGTGTCTGTGAGCGTGTGTGTGTTCACCCGTATCTGTTTCGTGCCACATCGCGGGACAGCCTCTCAGAGAGATAGGCTCCGATCCGATCCAGCTTCTCCGGAGCCGACAGAGCGTAGAACGTTAGCTTCTCCATGTTAGCCTTTACTAAACCATCCTGCAGAGAGAGAGGGATGAAGTGAGAGACAGAGGGATGAAGTGAGAGACAGAGGGGGGGAGAGATAGAGGGATGAAGTGAGAGAAAGCGGGATGAAGTGAAAGACAGAGGAATGAAGTGAGAGACAGAGGGATGAAGTGAGAGACGGAGGGATGAAGTGAAAGACAGAGGAATGAAGTGAGAGACAGAGGGATGAAGTGAGAGACGGAGGGATGAAGTGAAAGACAGAGGGGGGGGGAGACAGCGGGATGAAGTGAGAGACAGAGGGATGAAGTGAAAGACAGAGGAATGAAGTGAGAGACAGAGGGATGAAGTGAAAGACAGAGGAATGAAGTGAGAGACAGAGGGATGAAGTGAGAGACAGAGGGATGAAGTGAGAGACAGAGTGGGGAGAGATAGAGAAATCGAGGAATAAAAAGAGAGACATATGCTATACTCTACAAACTCAGGGAGCGCTGTTGCCCTGTAGCAGAAAACAGACAGGAAACAGTCTAAACACCACAAGTAACATTGAAGAAGCAGTGAGAAACAAAGGGACAAAGGAATGGAAAGCTTTCTACACCATCCAGAAAACCAGCAAAGACATTCTCAAACATTCCCTAACAAAGACATTTACCGGGAGACACATCTCCAATAACCGGAGATTGTTTATGTCCCTTTTGTGAATGATTCTTTTATTTCTCTCATTGCTCTCTTGCTGTTATTTCCTCTCTCAACAAGCCCTTTACATGGTACAGAGAGGAATGAAACAGTGACATATGCTTCAGTTCACAGACTGTTCTATCATTATCCCACGTCAGGATTAAACAAGGCTCAGAGTGACTCTTGCACGCAAGCGACACACCACACAGACACACACACATTCACACACGCATGCAGTCACACACACACACATACACCTATGCATAGTATTATGGACAAAAAAATTCCAGGAATTTTGCTGTTGATGTCTCGACAGAGTGCGTGCTAATGTTTCGTTTCCAATTGGAGGCACAATCGAACGTTCTTTGTGTGTCTGTGTCTGTGTGGTGCGTGTTTGTGTCTGTGTGTGTCTGTGTCCCCTGTAGAAGCAAAGGGCAGTGCATTATAACAGCATGAACAGGTACCTCTGGATCCTCTGGGAAGATGTTGTCCACCAGCCTCTTATAGCGAGGCCTCAGCGCCCCACAGCATCCACACACACCTACAGAGACCACAGACATGAAGACACACAGAGAGAGGCAGGGATCCGCATTATACCGGGCCAGAAGCCCAGAATGTACTGATGTACATGTACCGAGGACGTTGCAATTCCCCAAGGGACACAGGCGTGTTAAGGTCTGCGGTGAACTAAATACCAGACAACAGACACCTACAGCACACAGGCATGTTGTGGTCTGTGATTAATTAAATACCAAACAACAGACACCCGCAGCACACAGGCATGTTTTTGTGTCCAATCACAGCAGTATAATCAAATTATATTATATTATACTATAATTTTATGATATATAATATAATTAAACGATTCAGAGAATGTGTATAAATCTCTGAAAACAAGGGACAAGGCTGAATGATACTGGATACTAGTACTGTACATATACCATACACACAAGCACGTGCTCAAACACACAATGGTATCCCAACCTGTAGAGGGGGCTGTTGATGCCGCTGTTCTTTGTCGATACACATGAAGAAAACCAACTAACCTTTGTTGACCTCCCTCTCTCTATCTCTCCCTCTTTCTCCCTCTCTCCCTCACTCCCAGTATGGGTGAGCTTTCTCCCTCTCTCCCTCACTCCCAGTATGTGTGCCTGCAGAGGGAGGCAGGTGCTTGAGGGAGGTTTGCAGAAAGAGAGAGAGAGACGAAAGAATCAGGTCTCAGCAACATCTGATTGCAAGTCGTAGTGCTGATTGTCCAGTGTTACACACGGCGCAAGAACTGCACAGAATGCTGACAATGCAATGTTTTATTGAACCAAAAATAAACCAAACAAAAACACCACACCATGGGACTGTTTCCAGACCGGATGCAGCGTGATGTTCACCTATGCCACATGACAATTTTAGAGTCCCCCACAGGCCCACATCAGGTTGGCCATCACACTCTCCTCCAATCCAGAGATGACACAGGGGAGGAGCTTCAGATTGATTGGAGAATTGATCCAACAAACCAAACAACTAATTGATGAGTGGCCTTGTTTTTCGGTGACCAGCAGTTTTCCAAGATTGGCCGTGCATGTCTGTATGTGTGTCTGTATGTGTGTCTGTGTGCGTGTCTGTGTGCGTGTCTGTGTGCGTGTCTGTGTGTGTGTCTATATGCGTGTCTGTATGCGTGTCTGTGTGCGTGTCTGTGTGCGTGTCTGTGTGCGTGTCTATATGCGTGTCTGTATGCGTGTCTGTGTGCGTGTCTGTGTGCGTGTCTGTGTGCGTGTCTGTGTGCGTGTCTGTGTGCGTGTCTGTGTGCGTGTCTGTGTGCGTGTCTGTGTGCGTGTTTGCGTGCGTGACTGCGTGCGTGTCTGTGTGCGTGTCAGTATGCATGTCTATATGCGTGTCTGTGTGCGTGTCAGTATGGGTGTCTGACACCATGAAGAACAACAGAGAGAATCCTACAAAAATCCAAAAGCGCTGATAATGTCACAGCTCTTTGTTTGAACATCTGTTCCGTGTTTGTTTACAGTAGTTAGGGTCAGTGAGATTTACAATAGCTAATCCATTCACAAAACACACATGGTCACATGATACACACAGGTCACACACAATGTAAAAGCACACACTCTGTCGAGTTATAAAAACAAAGAATAAACAGAGGAAAATACATTGAACACACATTCACGTACACAGAAGACAAATATACACATAAAATCACACGCACACACACATAGATTTAAAAACACACACAGAACCAGACACACACATATAAACCTTACCGTACATGGATGGATGGACTGATGGGGTCCCCTCCCCGTTGGTTACATCCAGAGAGATGCTACTCTAATCACACACACACACGCGCACAAACACACACACACACGCTAACTCGCTCACACCCTTTGCATGAGAACAGGCTGTGGTGACCTTGGCTGCAGCACCACTAAGCTCGGACTCGAAAACAATGCCTTTGTACAGACACACACACACACACACAAACACAGAGACACACGAATGCTGGAACCCACATACACTCACACCCTCTCAGTGAGCCAGACATCCCCTGAACTGAGTGATGGTGATGCAGGTGGAACACAGCAAACACACACGCCCCCTCTCTTCTCCTCTATCTCTCTCTCACTCCCTTCATCCCTCCCTCTCTACCTCTCTCCCTCTTTTTGTCCTCCTTTCTCACACCCTCCCTCCCTCTCATATTGTCCCTCTCTCTTTCTTTCTCTCTCTCTTCATTCATTCATGCGCAGTGATAGAGGGAAAGACTGTCTGCTGGGCTGAGCCGCCGTGGTAGAGAGAGAGAGAGAGAAAAGGAGAGAGAGCACAGCGATAGCTTAGCAGAGAGAGTGGGTAAATAGCCCCTCCCAACGCCAACACAGGCACACACAGAACAAGGTATTACAATGATGAATACACGTTCTCATCCGCCACACCACATCCAGTATCCTCATCCGTACAGCCTCAATCTAATCCACGTGTCCTAATCCGATTTAGTGCACTCTATTTTCCTAAGTTAGTGACAAATAATATTTCACTGTGGAGGTCAGTTCTGTGGAACAGCCCCTCACACTTCCGAAGTAATGTCCCTGACAGTGTCGTGTTCCCCCAACTGACAGACTGCGCTATGTGGAAATGAAATGCTAACGAAGGGCTCTGTATCGCTGGGTGAAACCGGGCAGATTTGAGTCCGATAGAGGACGGCCTGGCCCAGAGCGGTGTGGGAGATTTGATCCCTTTCATGTGAAGCAGCTCAGCCGAGCCCCGTCAGAGGTAATCTGCTTCAACTGCGGTCATGGTCCTTCGACACAGAATGCAACTGACATAGACAGACACACAGTGCATTCGCATCTCAGCCATTCTGACATTATGCTGAAATATGGACTTTATGTCAAAGAGAAATCCGGAGTTATGCAACACCAACATGTTTTCGCCTTGCTGATTTAGGCTAAGGCATGGTGCTGAAGAAAAGTGACCAGCTGTAATTTACCTAGCTATGGTGTTTACCTAGCTATGGACGCCAAAACCGACCATCCATGACATAACAATGTTTTGGATATGATATGCACAGCTGCACCAAGCTCACAAAGCAATTATAAATCATATTCTTGAAAAGTTTTATTATATTTCTTTTTTTATGTAAATGCAAAGAATGTATCTAGCCGTTACATGTAACTTAACTAAGGGTTGAAAACAGGTGAACTGTGAGATGTGTCAGGTAATGTTCCAGTGGGTTGAAAAGTCATGGGGTTAGTAGGAAAGGCTAAGAGGATGTTTATCTGAGATGGAGTGAGAGTCATCATGTATCTGCTTGCATACAAACAATAAGACACTTGTGTTTTACTATCAAGAACCCCTAACCCTAACCCTAACCCTAACCCTAACCTTAACCCTAACCCTAACCCTAACCCTAACCCTAACCCTAACCTTAACCCTAACCCTAACCCTAACCCTAACCTTAAGCCTAACCCTAACCCTAACCCTAACCCTAACCTTAAGCCTAACCCTAACCCTAACCCTAACCCTAACCCTAACCCTAACCTTAAGCCTAAACCTTAAGTTTGACCTTACCTTAACCTCAATAACCCAATCTTCATGCCTAAATTTACCCTAATCTAAACCACAATACCTAAACCTTAATGCCTATACTCAACCATAACCCTAATCCTAACCTACGTGCAACCCAATGCCCTCACCTCAGGTGATTTTTCTTGTTTTACTATCATAATATTATAGTAAAACAGGAACACACTGACAATTACACACATATCAACGCATACACATTGTAGCATTGTCCTGTTCCTTGTTGTGTTTTGTGTTTTGTTTTCTATAAACCCCAGGAAGGGCAGCTCCTTTGACAGAGGGGAGACCCCCCCCCCTAAATAACGAAGGCACAAAACGTGTGTAGAGACCATGATTACGACATGGCTGTTGCCCAGGGAAACTGACAGGGTAAGACAGGGTCGATGACCAGAGGGGTATTCACCTGACACAGGGTGATGGTCCATCAGAGACGTGCAGTCCCGGAGCAGCTTCCGAGGGCCCTGGCAGAGGCCCGGCAGGTCCAGGTGGGCCAGACGGTTCATGGTCACGCCACGCAGGGCCATGAGACGCGGAGGGTGACGAGGGAAGGACAAGCCCAGGGGCATCTTGCACCAAGAAGCCGCTGGAGTCCTGTCGCCCCCCGAGGATGGGTTCAGAGGGTGCCGAGCTCTCTAGCTGAGACGGAGGATCGCTGCCGGACCCAGTTCAGACCCTTTCCCTTCTCTCACCAACTGACCTCCCTCCCTCCCTCTGTTAGTTATTTTGCTCTTCACCACTCGCCTCCCTCGCTCTCCCTTTTCTCACTCTGTTAACCCTTTGCTGGTCATCGTTAGACCCTCTCTCCCTCACACGTTGTTAACAACCCTACACCCAAGTCTCAAAAGGTTTTACAGCCCCCTGTTCAGTAAGAATCTGAGAAATACAGACCCCTGTTCAGTAAGAATCAGAGAAATACAGACCCCTGTTCAGTAAGAATCAGAGAAATACAGACCCCTGTTCAGTAAGAATCAGAGAAATACAGACCCCTGTTCAGTAAGAATCAGAGAAATGCAGCCCCCTGTTCAGATAAATTTAGTCCCCCTGTTCTTCAGCTATTGACAGATTTACATTTACTAGCCAGGGGTCAGAAAACTGCCTTCAATAGCATTTAGCGCTCTCGTATTATATTCCTAATTAACCAGGGCCAACTATGACTAGGCAAGCAGGCCCATCCAGAATTGGGTTGGACCGGTGCATCCCTGCTTATATGCACGGTTCACTCTTCGGGGTACAGACCTCTCTCATTCTTCTTTGTTCATTTCCCACCAAGGTTGATGATGATGAGGGGTTTATGCATTAAACAGGATTCTCTCCATTAATGTGTTGATGGAAATCAATAAGCACTATATGAGACCCAAATAGGACTCTGATGTTCGCACTAGGCAATGCATTTGATCACATGAATTGAGGATCAATATATTTTGGGGAATGTCATTACTTTTCCATGCATGCAACTGCCAGAGCAAGTACCCGAATAGGATGTTGTGGTATTTGCTGCAAAAAAAAATGGAAACGTTGACTCAATGGTTGACATGAAGGTTGTGACGTTTATTCATTGCTCTCAAGTAGTGTGATCCAGCACTGAATCGCCCCTTTTAGGAACACTTGGTCAATTGCATGGAAAAGGTTCAAATAACCAAAATCAAGAAAGCTGATTATGTATCTGTAAAATGGGGACATTCATATTATGGAAGTGCCATAAAAAACAATCCAAAATTTCATTTGTGTGTTTGCATTTTGTTGTTAACCGGTCTATGCAAAATAAGTCCTGCACAGAACTTTTTGAACTATGTGTTGTGCTCTGTGGGGACACTATAACAAACAAAATACACACCACATCAAAGCAGTCTATTCATTCTAAAAACACATAATTCAAATCTAATAGCGTTGAGTGAAGAACAAATATTTACAAATATAGAGTAAATATCCACAAAGTGACTCTCAGGACAACACCATATTTTTCTAAAGGGAGAAAACATTATTACAATCAGTATTTAGGATTAGATCTAGCTAGAACTGTTCCACTGTTCCACTGTTTCAGAGGGATATCTAGCTGTGCTTCTCCACTTTCACAGACACTTTTAACGGTATGAGTGTCAGCAGAGGGTCATAGGTGGTTGGCAACAGATGGTAATAGAAGAGTGGAAAGACTCTCTCTGTGAAGATATGGGTAAATGTGTGTATTTGTGTGTTTTGGACAGGCTCAGAGAATGACAGTGTTCCTCTGCCCCAGTCCAGCTGCACTCTCACCCTCTCAGCTTTCTTCTTTAATGTAAGGGGTTTGGACATCTCAGATGGTGTTTTTACTTCATATCTATCAAAAACACACTTTATTCCCCAGGTTCCAGCCCAGGGAGCAATTCCCTTCCTGGAGACAGACTCCGGAATCACACCTACGACCCAGTGCGGGTGTTCTCCAACCTCAACGTCCCAGCTGTGAGTACCTGAGGTGAAGCCCTCAGAACCCAGAACACACTGACTGATATCAAACCTCTCCGGGTTGTCAGGAAGCTGCTGTGTGTTAGTACGTCTTACACTGGTCAGCTCATCAGACAGAAGAAGAGCTGGGTAAGCGGTGTTGGGGTCCAGAATAACGGGACCTAAAGAGAAAACACAGCAAAGGGACAATATACAGTATAACTGCCATGTTTTGGTTGTGTCACAGGAGCAACGAACTGTCCTCGTGGACGATGAGATAAATTGGTTTGGTTTTCAAATGTAAATCTGGAGTCAACTGACCAAATGTTGTGTTCTAGATTGCCACTCAGATAAAGTGATGGATCCGTTTGTGCGGCAGTAGGTATATCTAGAGCACATTATAGGTTGTTCTCGATCAGACAACTAAGACGAACCGTCCACTTCCTAAATGTACTCCTCGTTGGTTTCTCTACACTAGGCATGTTCCATTCTAAAGCCAATGTGGGTTGGTCTGCTGAACCTGAATGTAGCTGGCATAGGTTGCTATCGCTCACGTCAGACTCCTGGAATGGCATAAGAGGGCATACTTAGGTCCAGACCCTGCTGTCCTCAAACATCCCTGTCTACATATAAGCTCTGGCCAAGCAATGCCAGTGTGCCTCCCACCACCCCACTGGAGTTGACCCAGGCATCCAACCCCTCCATCAGCATTGGCCTCCACGAACACACCTTGACAACCCAACCTGTGTTCTAGGATAAGAGCAGAGACTGTAAAAACGAATAAACACTTCTAAAGTGATCTGGACATTCTGGGAAACCAACTAACCTTCCAATATCGGGGGAGGGGCATGTCCCTGTTTCCCCGCCTACTCCAACGCCCTGTCATCTGCATATGTCGGTTTTTTGGGTACATACCATGAAGGACGAGTAGAGTAGTGAGTATAACGATTAAGAGGCCATTTTCATTCAATCACTCTCACTCCTCTTTCATATGACATCTGCATTCATGCCCAGATGCCATATGGCTAATTTTCAGTACGCTGAAATTAGCCATGCTCCATTTTAATCATTTAGCAGAAGCTCTTATCCAGAGCGACTTACAGTGAGTGCATTCCCCTTAAGGTGCTTTGGAAAACCAACCTCTGACAATCATAGTAAGCACACTTTCCTTCTTCAAAACCATTGGTTGGCAAAGTCAGTGCCAGAGAAATCAAAGGTAAGTGAATGTTAGCACCAGTTTTTTGAGATACTCTTCAAAGAGGGAGGTTTTTAGTTGCATTCGGAAGATTGGCAGGGTCTCTGCTGTCCTGGCTTCAAGGGGAAGTTTGTTCCACAATTGAGGTGCCAAGACAGAGACAAGTTTTGACTTGGCTGAATGGGAGTGGCCCAACCGGGGGGTTGGGTGGCAAATAACATGAAATGAGAAAAAGAAGGTTCATATTCATTATTCCCACCCCTGCTAGCACCCCTGCTAGAACTTCCCTTCCTTGAGACTCATTGATCACACCTAATTCCCATCTTGGATGGTCTCCAACCAGAACGTCCTGGCTGTGAGTACCTGTGGTGAAGCCCTTAGAATCTAGAACACATTCACTGTGATCAAACCTTTCTGGGTTGTCTGGTAATTTGGTCAAATTACAAAATAATACTCACTGTATTAAACAATGTCCTGCATCTTCTGCCAGACTTTGAACTTCAGGTTGCCCAGGTGTTTGGCCACATCTATCAAGGCCCCTGGAACCTTCTTTTGGTCCAGAAGAGTGTTTGGAGTGTACTGAGCTCTGGAAGAGTCAATGCGGTTATTAGAACTGTTTGCCCAGATTCAGAACCACATGAGAGTGAGAGACAGAAGGGGATAACATACCTTTTCACCGTGGCTGAGTAGTTCTACAGCGGAAACAGGACAAAGATTTGTCAGTGTTATTAATCCCTTTATCCATTTACCTTTTAGATCTAAACCAATAATAATGTTGTCTTTACCTGTAGAAATGAGACGTTTTCAGCTCCAAGCTCCCGCTCGATGTCTTTGATTCTGTCTGAAAGAGACGATATCTCTCTGCACATCTCTTCAATATTCTGATTAAACATCTGACCCTTCTGATTGTTTTCCTGCTTCAGGGCAGCTATCCTGGCCTCCTCCTCCCGTAGGAGAAACTGATGGAGCTTTTCAAATACTGCTTTGATCTGCCTCTCTGTGTGCTGGGCCTGGCTCTGGAGAGAAACATGTGCATAAGCAACTATTAATTCAAACCCTTGGCGAGTTAAAGCTATATAAAACACAGCGTCTCAGTAGCAGTCAGTATTGTTACGTCAACATGTTTCGCTGTTTGGTCGTAAGTCCATTTAATTGTATTGAAGACTTGCAGCTTCTCATGTAAGGGTTTCACTGCAGTCTTGAGTTCCTCCTGCAAAGAAATAACATTGTCTATATCAAAAAGGCTATACAGTCTTCACCCCACAATGATGACAGGTCAGAATATTAAATGTCTCTCCAACGCTGATAACTTAATTTTATTAATATACTAATTAACCATCAACAGATTTTTGAAGACTGCTGTTTTGAATGTATTATTTGTGGAGTGTGGAGTTGCATCCAATCTGTGCTATTTTAAAGTGTCTTCTGAACTGAGATATCAATGTATCGTCTTAACTTTGCCATCTTAGCTGACAATTAGACTATTCAAAAGTGACACTAAAATCGTCCAAAACAGAAACAATTTGCATGTTACATTTTTACATTAAAGTGGTTTGTGTCAGGGTTGGGGTTTTTGGTCTTATCTCAATTCGAATTATAGACAACCTAATAAAAAAAAAATCTGTTGCTGCTTATTTTCTTAAAATCACTCACCCTACAATCCTGTGCAGCTTCTTCTAAAGGGCACAACTTGTGGTTATGGTGGTTTCTAGATGTCTGACAAACGCAGCAGACGGGCTGTTTGTCTTCATGACAGTAGAGCTTGAGTTTTTCTCCATGCAGACTGCAGAGAATCTCAGACCTAGCTGAAGCTCTACGACTCCTCCCCTGCACATAGACCTCACACACATTCTTTAAAGACAAGTTAGACAGAGGGTCACGTTTTGACGATCTTCTTCTGCGAACTTGAGTTTCATTTCCTTTCCAACATTCCTCCAGACATGATTTACAGAAGCTGTGGCTGCATGACAGGACGACAGGATTCTGGAAGATCTCACAGCATATAGGACAGGATAGATCTTCCTCTAGATCTTCCATCCTTCTCTGTCCCTCTTCGTTCTCTTTGATATCAAATCTACTTTCACTTTCACCGTCCCCAGTGTACCCTAATGTACACGCAATATTCTAAAGGTAAAAAGTTGATTACATGTGACCTTACCTATATATTTCCCCTTCATAATAATAACACATTTATTTTACCAACAATTACATTTCGTCTTAAATTAAGTATTCTGTCTGAAGAGCTAAGCATGAAAGTCGTGATGAACTTCTCTGTATTCATATTACTTCCTTGTTTGTTAAAGTAGAGGTGGAGTTTAAGAACCCAATAACAACAAATCGTCTTTGATTTCAAAAGAGACAGGGTGTTAAACGGACTTTTATTTTTGTACTGAAGTATTTATTTTATCACGTGTTCTAATAATATTGAATGATTAAATATGTGTGGTCAATGTCAACACACTTAAGCAAATTTGTGACGAACAAACTAACCTAAGATATCACAAAAAAATCATGAATGTTCTTCTTTTTAAACAAAATCTTAGGCTTCCCTACATCTACATAATAAAAACTTCAATTTTTTTTATTTGATTGTATCATTCCACAAGTTAAAATGTGCTTTATTGTGTAAAAGGTTTTGAAGAAAAAAAACATATGTTTTGTTTCTTAATTTACTGGCAGGCAGAGAAAATATTTTTATATAATTTTTATTTTGCATTGTATGTGTTTTTGAATTTAGGGATGGGCGTTGTCTTGCTCCAGGGGCGTTTTAACCGATGTTACTCTTTCTCACTGTTGCCATAGAAACTGCTTTAGTTGTAAAATCTATGTGATTTTATTCTTCAAAAACCTTTCAAAAAAAGTATATAATTTATCTATCTGTAAATTATTTTCTCTTACAGATTACAGCTGTCTGACTCGGTCTGAATATGTTTATTATTTTTCTAAGGCTAATTTAACGAATCTGTTGCCTCGAATAATACATTGACAGGCAGGAGTCCTGTGCAGAACGGCGTACTACTAACACTAAAGGAATCTGTTTATTTGTTGTTTACCACTTACAATTTATGTTTTACTTGTTCAGACTTTACGTTACTTGTGGAATATTACTTTTGAACCATTACGATGTTACGGGCTTTATATGGCTGTGAACAAGTTTGGTTGCGATGGAGTAAATTTCTAATAAGCAGCTAAGGAACGTGCTAAGTTAGTTAGCTAACTAACGTTGGCTACCTAGCTTGCTTACAATAGCTACTATTGAAATTCCGTCTGTCTTGACAGCCCCCATATCCGGCGTAATTAACGACATTTGAAACAAATTGGAATATATACTAAATCTCAGCAGCATGGACACAAATGTGCAGAAGAGACGTGAGAACAAGAAATCATTGCGTGTGAAAGTAATCAGCCTTGGAAATGCCGAGGTGGGCAAGGTATGTCAACATTATAGTAACATTACCGGAACGTTAGATTTGATTGATTTGTTTTCATTGCGTAACAAATGTAGCTAGCCAGGTAGACTACTCTGCTACAGTGGGTCTGCACTAAACCCAACGTAGCTGTTAGCAAGCTAGCGACAAAATGCCATTTTGCTAAGGTAGCTAATAAATGCACATGCAATTGCTAAAGAGGTATTATTATTAATGAATGCAATGAGATAATTTATCCAGCCTTTGATTATTCACCTGTATTGCTTCTTTATTACAGAGCTGCATAATCAAGAGATACTGTGAGAAGAGGTTTGTGCCCAAATATCTGGCCACCATAGGGATTGATTATGGAGTCACCAAGTAAGTTGTCCTCCATGATGATGGCATGATACATGTTGTTTTAGGACAAAGAGGCAGATTTCTGTGATTTCACCAGAGTTGCATGTTGCAGTTTGTTTAGAAAGGCGGTCTGTGTCACTGTTTAGAAAGCTGATCTGTGTCTCTGTTTAGAAAGGCGAATTGTGTCATTGATCTGAAAAGCAGTCTGTGACATTGTTTAGAAAGGAGGTCTTTGTTATTGATCTGAAAGTGTTTATGTGTCATTGTTTTGGAAGGCATTCCCTGTCATTGATCTGGAAGCCAGTCTGTGCCATTGTCTAGGAGGGCACTCTGTATCATTAATCTGGCAGGTTTATGTCATTGATTGTTTGTTGTCCTCAGAGTTCAGGTTCGTGACAGAGAGATCAAAGTAAACATCTTTGACATGGCAGGACACCCTTTCTTCTATGAGGTCAGTACTTTTATTTATTTGGGTACATTTGTGCTTTACACTAATACTCCTTTTGAAATAAAAAGAACATTTCTGCAACAAGGAAACACATTAGTCATTAATCAGTCAGTGACCTACAGTAGTGAGTTTTCATCATGGCTCCATGTGGAATTTGAAACCACAACCCCAAATCTGTGTTCTATTAACAGAGTCTAGCAGGAAGGTTTAGAAAACGTTAGTATGAATACAAACACTTTCTTTCATTGATACATCTATCTGCTTAACCAAGTTGTAAATGATGTGATTGTCATGTTGTAACTACATCCTCACATATCAGAACATCATGCTACACTTCCAACCTGGTGAACATCTTAAGCAGGTGATTGCTTGTCAAAATAATAAAATATATTTATGTATTCATACAGCATTGAGTTTAGCTGTGGTCAATTTGCAATGTGCAAATTATGTTTTATAGTTTTGCACCTTCACTCTGACCGTACGTCTAAGTCTGCTGTAGTTGTCTCCTACTCCAAATGTAATCCTGGTCCAACCAACCTACTCAGTAGTAAAATCAGTTCAACCTACCTACTCAGTGGTAAAAACAGTCTAACCACCTACACGGTAGTGAAATCAGTCCGACCGACCTAAACATAGTGAATTTCAATGCGTCTATTGTGTTCATTCAGTTAAATATCAGTCCAGTTTCCTTTCTATATCTCTCTTTTTGCTTTCCTTCTCCATTGTTCATTGTCCACCTTTCTGTCTTTTGCTTGTTTTCCGTTTACCTCTCTGTCTCCCCCTGTAGGTTCGTAACGAGTTCTATAAGGACAGCCAGGGTGTAGTGCTGGTGTATGATGTGGGAGTGAGGGAGAGTTTTGACGCGTTGGACAGCTGGTTGGGGGAGATGAAACAGGAGATGGGCTCCCAGGCTAACATGGAAAGCATTGTCTTCGTTGTCTGTGCCAACAAGGTGTGTGTATATGAGTGTGTATGTGCGCTCTTGTGTACCAGTTTCACTGGACTGAACTGAGTAAGTATATGTGTGTGTTCTCGCGGTCAAGGTAGACCCGACCAAGCGTTGTGTGGTGGACTGGTTTCACAGGACTGAACTCAGTGTGTGTGTGTGTGTGTGTGTGTGTGTGTGCTCGCGGTCAAGGTGGACCTTACCAAGCGTCGTGTGGTGGACGAGAGTGAGGGCCGGCTGTGGGCGGAGTCTAGAGGGTTCCACTACTTTGAGACTTCGGCACAGAGTGGCGAGGGAATCAGTGAGATGTTCCAGGTACGCACACACACACACACACACACAGAGAATGATGGATTATTGATGGATTGTACTTATCTGTGTGTGTGTTCCCCAGGCATTTTTCTCCTCCATAACAGACATGTGTGAGAACGGTGGGAAGCGACCGGTAGCGGAGGTCAGTGTTGGCTTCACCAAGGAGCAGGCCGACACCATCAGACGCATACGTAACAGCAAAGACTCCTGGGACATGCTTGGGGTCAAACCCGGCGCCACACGGTAAGACAGGGCCTCAAGGGTCAGACATGGGGTCAAAGACCAGCAATACCACACCATGTTCAGTTCCCCGGGTACCCAGGGCCATCACACAGCTTCAGGTGGAGATCCTCAGTGGTTACTGGAGTGCTGTGGCTGGCCCATACATACAGAGTGAACAGAACAGGTGCCCTGACACTCCAACAGATACCTTCCCTTGCATGAGCCACTTCAGTCAGCATGGTTTGAATGTGCTTCACTATCATGGCTGTTATTGTGTCATAACACCGGCAGCCATTGGGTACTGTACCGATGAGATCACCAGTCAGTTGTCCAATCAGTATAAGAAGTACACAGTGACTTGTCCAATCGGTGTTAGAAGTACACAATGACCCGTCAAATCAGTATTAGCAGTACACAATGACCCGTCCAATCAGTATTAGCAGTACACAATGACCCGTCCAATCAGTAAGGGGTTGGGAGGTAACTATGACAACAGGGTCCCAGACTGAAGGGGTTAAGAGGATCAGGATGAGAACAGATCATCTCTTCTTAATTTGACCCTTAACATGGACTTCCTGTCTTCATAACTTTCCATCTACTTCTATAATTAGACCCTTAACATGCACTTCTTGTCTTCATAACCTGCCATCTACTTCTATAATTAGACCCTTAACATGCACTTCTTCTTTTACACAATCTCTGTTTGCACTGCCCCCTTTCTGTGTCTTTTCTGTTGGTCACCCTGTCATCTCCCTAAGCACTATGTTCCCATCTGACAAGGTTAGGTGGAAGGGTGGATGGACGTGGATTATGTACGGTAATTAGGAAATGGAAATCTACTTAGATTCCATCCATTTGATAATGAAGTCTGACGCATACATTCAGACAGCTTCAGCAGTGTCCCGTGGGTCCCAGGCTGTGGGTCCCAGGCCGTGGGTCCCAGGCCGTGGGTCCCATGCCCTGGGTCCCATGCCCTGGGTCCCATGCCCTGGGTCCCATGCCGTGGGTCCCAGGCTGTGGGTCCCAGGCTGTGGTTATGCTTTGGTTCTCAACTGGGGTTCCTGTTGATATTCCAGGGAGGAGGTCAACAAGGCGTACAGGAAGCTGGCTGTGCTGCTCCATCCAGACAAGTGTGTTGCCCCCGGCAGCGAGGATGCCTTCAAGGCCGTGGTCAACGCCCGCACCTCCCTGCTCAAGAACATCAAGTAGAGCTCCGCCCACCAGGGCCTCCTGAGCACTGGTGTACCCTGCGCACGGCACACCCCTGACTCCGCCCACTAACCCGCCCCCGCCGCTCCAACCGGTGTCACTTCCTACAGGATGCCATGACATTTTGCTATTACAGATTTTTATAGGGTCTCTAGTTTCAATGTGCCACAGCAACTCTATCTGTAAGAAGGACGAGCTAGCTTTTCACTGTACTTTCTTTCTAACACAGTGTTGGTAGGGCGACAGGGAGTAACTGACAGGGAGTAACTGACAAAAGAGAGAGAGAGACAGGGAGAGACTGAGAAAATATATTGAAAGACGAGTTTAGTCATTAGCCTAGCCCTGTCCAGATGTTTGATCTCTGGTCCACAGGGCTTCAGTGGTGGAGTTAAGGAAAGCTCACCAACAGCTTGACATTATAAATGTATGAATGGTAGGTTGTAATGAGACCTAATCTGTCCTACGTAAATGTTAGGACTCAATGTTAGGGCCCATTTCGGACTCTGGACCAGATTATCATCCTCTAGCTCCAGGAAACACTCAGAGTCGCTATTCGCGTCACAACCAGTTAATCCCCATGAATTAAGTTCACCGTGGGGGAATAACAACTGTCGTTCCCCATCTGCGGACATTCAATATAGCCACGGTTAATGTTGTTAACGTCCTTCAAACATGCTTATTTCGAGATTGAGTCGTTAGCTAGAATGCTTATGCTCATTGTCATAGGTTCAGCAGAGTTAAACAGAGAGCTGTTTTGTTGGTTAAAGTTGTTCATACTCTGTGAATGGTCAATTCTTACCATCTCACCGAAGCAGCACAGCCTCATCAGCAGCACAGTCTTTTATAAAAGCATGTTGGGCTTCGTGATACTAGCAGGAGTACATTTACTGTAAATACATTTAGCCTCCCCAATGACGTCACCCTCTGAGGAGTTGGGATGACGATCGTGACATCTGTGACGTCAGTTGGGTGTGCTAACTCTCTTTTATAGATTTACTAGCATGAACGGGCTGTTTGTTCATCTCGGAGAACCACTGCCACAACACTGGCTACATCTCTCCGTGGTGTTTCTAGAACTACTGGATTTTTTGTTCTTAACATCACAAAATACAAACTAATTTCGTATTACAGCTATTGCTGTGAGGATGGTGATTCTGCAGAGAGTTTTTGTGCGACAGTCTGGGCAAAGAGCAGATTCGTGTCTCTAGTTCTTTGTATGAAATGGTACAAATGTTGCTCTCGGACAAAGTATGATCGTATTGATTTGGCATATATGAGAAAGGTGAAATATTTCACTTTATAATAGTTTTATCGTTCCTGTACTTACAAAGCATTCCTGTAATTTCAAGTCCTATTCTCCTTGTACTATCTTATTTTTAATGGGGAAAAAACAGTAACATTATACATACCTTCATAATATTTGTACTTTTTAAAAATAAGTAATGTCCTGAAGATGATTAGATCTCAGCAACTGATAACTATAATTATCAGAAAGGCTTCTAGAACTGAGCAGGTTTACAAGCATTTGTAAATCTCCTAAAAAGTATTTGTGTATACATTGCTTAAAATTCAGTATTTCCTTAAAAAAGAAAAAATATATATATTTATATTTTGAAGCTAAAAGTAATGTGAAATGGACTAATAAGCAACATTAAGTCTTTGTTTATATATTTAGATAGCAGTCTATTAAATCTCCCTAATTTCCATTGCAGTGGGAACGTTGTGAATATCGACTCTGAGAATGCTATCTGTAGGAAGAACCAATGCCTCCTGTATAACCCTTATACTTGTATATCCTTTTGTAAGTAAAGGGACAAATGGGGACATTACCAAACCTTCTTGGTTTTAGAGGGTCATAATCTACAGATCCACCCTCACTACTACAAGTTCCAGTTTGCCAAATTGCATTTTGATTTCATTGGTCACGGTGACCTCTCACAGTGTAACGGTGTCATACAATTCAAATCTGCATTGTTTTCCAGCCTTCGGAAAACTACTTAAATGTTCACCTGCACCCTCAAAGCCCACAGAACACCTCATTGGTGGAGAGAGCGGTGACATCGGCAGTGTGTACTCTGTGTCATGTGATGAGGATGATTGATGATTTAGAAGGAGTGATTTCACTGTGGAGGGGCGGGATTACAAGCACCTGTTACCCCCCCGGACGTATTTCGGAGAGGTAGATTTGGCCTGTTGTAATTGGCTTACTGACCCAAAATCCATATCCAAGTCTGACTTATACAGTATCAGTCAAAGGTTTGGACACACGCACGGTAAGCTAGATAACGGTGAATGTGTTTCGTGAAACACACTAGTGAGCGTTTTGTAGGAACACGCCACACAAAATGTTAGTTTTGTTCTAGTCGGAGACGTAAGTTTACTGTTCTTGCTGTGCCAACCTACTAACCTGTTTATTAGGGTACAACTAAGACACGAAAACAAGAAACGAGAGTCTGATTTTGTCTTGAGCATTGTATTTAAACACGTAGAGCGAATGTGGCATGTCTATGAATCTATACTATTTATATTTTTATATATATATATATATGAGAAGTAAACACTCTGAATATGAAGATACACACTTACCGGACTTGTGTAATATGAACTATGATTTTACCATACTGTTCGTGTCAAATACTGTATAATAGTATGTTTACCTATTTCAATATTTATGTTTTATATTTTAATAAGCGGATATTTATTGGGTTGAATGGATCCTGTGAAGCATGTTTCAAAGCAGGCCTGTGAGAATGTGAACAGAGGTAGCTGTTGTTTGCCTACCCACCATGTGGTAGCCTGGGCGCATATTAGGTTGATTACCTCGTGAACGCCTGAGACCGTGACTGATCTGTTAGCTTTGATTCAGTGTGAAGCGGGACATTCCAGGGGTCGTGCCTCGTTTCCGCCTCTGTTACTGACTGAATTAGCGGGGTCAAGGGTTACACATCACCGTGATTCTTTAGCCACTTCCCACCTAGTAAACTCTTGGGAAGAAAATAAATGCAAAGGTAAATGGTGATTAGTGACGGGGTATTCCGCTCACCAATGAAACGCATAGACGTGAAGTGGCAGTCTTGTTGTTAACTCCTGAGTGTCACGAGTACGTGGGCGTCTATTGTGTGTGTGTGTGTTACGTGAGAGAGCGAATTCCATGGGATCTGAACTCTTGTCAGCCTGTTAATGTGTCTGCTACTGTTGTTTTGTATAATAAACAGGAAATAAAGCCGCCTGGTTGTCTTTTGTTATAGTCAGTAGAGGGGGTTGGATGGTGGGGATGGGGGGTCTTTTATAAAAGCATGTTAGGCTTCGTGATACTAGCAGGAGTATATTTAATGTAAATGGGAGTACATTTACACTGTTTTACACATTCTTTGCTTAATTGTTTGCGAAGGCGCCCATCAATGTTATCCAATTCATTCTTTAATTGATAAAAATGTATATTTGGCATCATTCTACACAAAATAACCCTTCATGACAAAGCGTTTTTTTTCTTTTTTTAAATGTGTCCTAACCGCTCTGAATAGGGTTTTCTTCACAATGTCTTTTGCTCTGTTCATCTTAATCTCGACCCTGATCAGTCTCCCAGTCCCGGAGAAGCATCCCCAAAGCATGACGGATCCACCACCATGCTTCACCATAGGGGTGGTATTAGGTCCCTTGTTTTTGCCAAACGTAGCGTTTGGAATTTAGGCATAATAATTCAATGTTGGTCTCATTAGAACAGACAATCTCTCCCCTCATGCTCTGAGACAACATTGTCTATGTGCCATTTACTCAGAGGCGGCTGCCACTCTACTATAAAGGCCTGCTTGGTTGAGTACTGCAGTGATGGTTGTCATTCTGTCAAGTTCTCTCATTACTGCTGAGTAACTCTGAAGCTTTGTTACAGTGGCCATTGGGTTCTTGGTTGCCTCCCTAACAAAGGCACTTCTTGCACGGTTACTTGGTTTGGCCAGACCACCTGCTTTAGGAATGGCCTTGATATTTAATTTCTTTACTTTGTTTTATCTAACTGTACGTCTGTAAACTTTCATTGTTGTAGCATTTTTTAAATAACCTTCCTCACTAACTTTCTTTGACATAGTTTGAACTCATGGGTCAAGAGAGATTTGCTTTTTCTTCTTTGGTTTTTATTCTGTACTGTGAAGTGTGGAACCTTATATTGACGTGTGTGTATCTATCCAAATCATGTCCAATCAATTGAATTGACCAAATGTGGACTCTTAAGTTCATGTTCTGGAGACATTTGATAATTGCTGATACTTTAACCAACATTTGATATTAGATTGAATGCTATTTGGATGTGTTCTGGTGAAACCTGACCTCAGGGCATGCTGGGATTAATCCTCGCAAAATGCTGGTTTAAGCATGTCAGGCCCTCTCATCTGTTTACTCACAGCATTGACACATAAGCACAAACACACTGATACGTCACTTAGCTCTGTTTTGACTGGCGACCTACTACTGCTTTAGATGGCACAGTGCCCCCGCTGGTTGGAGCCGGCACAGTTTGGATCATTTCAATAATCCTTTAGTGAGATCTCCACCCTCCCAGGGCATCAGCCATGCCAAACAAACCGTCTAACTGGACATTGTCCCACTAACCTCAAGACCTCCTGCTTACTGACCTCCGTTAACCTTGTTACTGCCCTTAAGACATCCTGATATTAACCCAAACAAACCCTGCTAATTTACTCAAGACAATGTTGCTGACCTCAACACACATTTGTGACCTTGCTAGATTGAGTAATAGAGCAAAAGCGACCTTGTGTTTACGTGACCTGCGCTGAGTTCGGTTGTGATGGTTGTAGTGTTCATTCTTGGGGTCAATTCTTTTGCTTTACCAGTCCACAAAAGATCTGTAGACTGAACTTGCAATTTTCTTTTAATTCCAATTCGAGGACTAACTTTTTACATTTGAATTGGATTTTGGTTCACTGTCTGAACTGACGGGCGCTGCAATTAAAATAGAATTGACCCCAACGGTGGTGAAGGGGTCAGGGGGCAGCTTTAGTGCCATCTGGCAAGTCCATCAGCTCATTACCTGAGCTCAGGACTAAGAGCGGCATCGCTAAACCTTTCTCTCACTGGGGTGCTTGGCAAGACTTGACGACCAAACCTAACGTCACGACAAAGACACATCTATCCACTGGACCGTACGTGAACTGCTCTGAGACTGCTCGGGAAGTGCTCTGGAACTGGATGGGAGGTTGTGTGAGAGAGAGAGACGGTTAGCAGATCAGAGTCTGGCAGACAGAGGGAGCGAGGATTGTAGAAGAAGGCCGGGAAAGCTGGAGCTGATAAAATTACAAAAGAGGAAATGTTGCGTTGATTCGATTCAATGAAAATGGGAAAGATGGCGGTAAATAAATTGTTCTGAGTGATCAGCAGATTAGCTGTGTGCCTAAGGGTAGAGTCATGGAGGAGGGGTCGCGTTGTACAAATGGACTTCCGTGGTAAATTCTAGATCTACCACGCTGAATACTATAACAACCGTGGTAAATTGTAGAACCCCACGCTTAATTCTAGGTCAAATGAAGAGATCTTGGATCTACACACCTCATAATAATCTCCAACTCTTCCACTCTGGTAAGTTATAACCCCACTGGCAAAACAGTTACACAAACATTAACGTTTTATATGTTAACCATGTATGACGACAATGTGCCACCAGTAGAATTGGCAACATTATTATTTGGCATGCCAATTTGCATTTATTTTCTGTCTTATTACCTGTAAAGCTGACTGAGATCACCAGGTGTGTGTGCCTATGATGACAAATTTGCATACGGCAGTGTTTCGTTAGCTCTTGGTCTGGATTGGATGGGACTACCTGTCCAGTGTAGATTGAAATATTGTCAATATGTAGATGATTCATCAGATAGTACAATGATCTCATCTGAATTGCTTGGAAATGGCTATATAACCCCTCCAAAACTCACTGGCTTCAATCCGTGATGCCCATGTGTTGATGCCCCTGATTCTAGTTTTAGCCATTTTATGTGATAATAGCGGCGTACTAATCCCGCATAATGAAATTGTATTTCGGTGGTTGTGTGTCCACCTTATGCACACAGGCGCAGATGTGTGCGTCCACCTGTAGTAGGTGACATCATGAGCCTCTGCACCTGGGAGCAAACAGCCTCAAGGGGGGCGGTCCTGAACGGCGCCGTAGCCATGGCGACCTGCGAGGGCGACGGGAGCGTCCATGAGCCCCGGCGCCCCGCTGATGTCACTCTGCAGCCGCCAACCCTCCCTGCCGGCGCCAGCCCCGGCCTGCGAAGGAAGCGGCTGATGTGGCAGTCCGCCGTGCGACACGTCATCGACCGGCGTGACCTATACCCTCTGCCCTCTGACCCCGAGCGAGGGTCAGTGTCGGGAATGGGGTCGCGGGGTTCCGGGGCACGCATAGTGCTTACAGACGCCTACATCAACGACATCAACAGGTGGGTACAAAATGGCCGGCCTATATTTCCTAGATGGACGCCTGGCTCCCAAAATGCTCCTCTGTGGCTCAGCTGCTTGTATCGAATATGAATGTAAGACTGTTGATATTACAATTTCAACCCTTTGGTTGAAAATTTACGGGGTGCTTTATTATATAATGTACATCATATAATATTAGTACTGTCAGCTTTTAGAAAAGTGTTACATATATATTTTGATTCACAATTAATTTAAAATATCAATAATGGTCAACCCCCCCGACGCTGTCCCAGAGAGAAAGGTATAGTTTAAATTTTTTCTTAAAAGATAGAATGGTTTTAGTAAGGGATGAGCAGCCCACCAGAGAACCAGTCCTGTTTGATGACGTGACGTCCAATCAACAGGCAGATCCGCTGCAAGGCGTCCCGAGGTGGGGTGGGACATAAGCGCCGGTTGTCTGCAGTTCGTATTCACCCAGTCGTACGGGACAGGATGTCCACGGGATCCCAGAGTATCAACGACTCTCTGAGCGACGCTGATTACTTCGTCTCCTGGGGCTCTACTGTCAGGGGAGTGTTCCTGCCGGACCTGCACCACACTTTCAAGTAGGACACACACACAGATACACCCACACACCTTTAAGTAAGGCATAAACACCCGCACAAGTCTTGTGCAAATCCTTCAAACACTGTATTCAATGGGAAATGGTACAAAGACAACATATACAATTTTCAAAGGGAGACTTTATATTTGATTCTAGCAACACATTTTAATAACAATGGGACAGAAGTAACAAAAAACTGGAAAAGTTATTTAATGCTAAAAACTCAACCTGGTGGAACATCTCTAATTTGGTCTAACAGGTCAGTAACATGATTGGGTATTAAAATATCATTACAGAGATGATGGGTCTGTCAGAAGTGAGGATGGGAATGGGTTCACCGCTCTTTGCAATAATTTAAGAATAACATTTCTCAATGTAAAATTGCAAAGTTACGAAAACCATTGTCTGTGAACACAGTATGTGGCTGCATCCACAAATGCAAGTTGAAACTCTAAAACACGTCCTCAGAACTAAAGTGGAAAAGGACCATCTGGCTTCTTATCAGCGCACAGTTCAAAAGCCAGCATCTGTGATGGTATGGGGGTGCATAAGTGCACATCAGTGAAAGCACCATTAATGCTGAACAATATATACATGTTTTAGATTGACATGCTCCCATCCAGATAATATCTTTTTCCGGCAAGACAATGCCAAACCACATTCTGCACGAATCACAGCAGCATGGCTCTGTAGTAAAAGAGTAAAAGAGTCCATACATTTCCCCTATTGATGACATTTTGCGCATTATGAAACAAACAATACGACAAAGGAGAACCTGAACTCTTGAGCCGCAGCAATCCTTTATCAAGCAAGAATAAAAATATATTCCATTTTCAAAACTACAGCAGTTATAGTGTATTGTTAAAAGAAGAGGGGATGCAACACAGTGGTAAACATGTCCCTGTCCTAATGTTTTTGAAAAGTGTTGAAAAAAGAATTCTTCCCAAAACGATAGCATTTCTCAGTTTGTACAATTGACAGTCTTTGCACTATTTTCAATTAAATATAGGGATAAATGATTTGCACATCACTGCATTCAGTTTGATATGCATTTCACGCAGCGTCACAACTTGTGTAGAAACGTGGTTGTACAACAAAAATAGATATTTTACCACATATTAATCTGTGTGTGTTCTTGTTTTTGTGTGTTTGTGTAAATGTGTGTTTGTGTGTGTGGTTAATTGTGTGTGGTTTTGTCTCTGTGTTCAGGTCTCCAGACCTGGAACAGTTGTACCAGCAGCATGCGGCCGGTCAGAGGATCAACTCTCTGGTTGTCACCAACGTCATCGACGTCATCACCAAACTCCACATCCTGGGTGTGACCTTGTGGACGGAGCCCCACAGCCTGGACACAGCCAACTGCGTTCTGATTGGCCTGTTCATCGCCCTAGGGGTGGGGCTCTCCGTTCTGGTGCTCTGTTCTAACAAGATGATGTCATCACCAGAATGGCTGAGGTACGAGTGGTCAGATTTCCCTAATCCACTTGGAAGTCCCACCCTCTTGATTTAAAATACATTAAGTGTTGTGCAAAAGCATCCCAGGACAACCTAAACGCATGAGGGGTTGATAGACCTGCTTCCAATTGGTCAGAAATTAAAATTGAATGGGGCAGTTGCCTGCCCCATTGTGATGCTCATTATTCCTACATTGGAATTGATCAGAATGACTGCCAATCAAATGTAACCGCGTGTGCGTGTGTGTGTGGTACCAGGTGCTTGGCCCTGGCCTGCTGGTTCTCCCAGACAGCGCAGGTGTTGGGTGGTGTGGTGGGGGGTCTGGAGAAAGACCAGGTGTGGTACGTCCTGTTCACCCTGTTCGCCACCTACACCCTCCTGCCCTTGCCGCTCCTCTGGTCCCTCCTCACTGGCCTGCTCACCGCCGCGCTACACCTCCTGGTGGAGACGATGCGTCACTACGACGACACGGCGCTCTCCAGAAAGGTGAACGGCACCGGGGCCTGTCAGCGCATATCATCCTCCCTCATCCCCTTCAACATCATCCTCTGTCTACCTCTCCCTCCTTGGTGCGTGCTCACTAGTGTGTGTGTGTGTGTGTGTGTGTGTGTGTGTGTGTGTAGGTTCTGGTAAAGGCCTTGTTGTACCTGGGTATGAACACTGCGGGGCTGTTCATTCACTACCTGTCTGACCGCACCCAGAGACAGGCCTTCCTGGAGACGCGGCACTGCATTGAGGGGCGAGTACGCCTGGAGAGAGAGACCCAGAGACAGGTAGGATGAAAGAGACCCAGAGACGGGTAGGATGAAAGAGACCCAGAGACGGGTAGGATGAAGGAGAGAGACCCAGAGACGGGTAGGATGAAGGAGAGAGACCCAGAGACGGGTAGGATGAAGGAGAGAGACCCAGAGACGGGTGGGATGAAGGAGAGAGACCCAGAGACCGGTAGGATGAAGGAGAGAGACCCAGAGACCGGTAGGATGAAGGAGAGAGACCCAGAGACGGGTAGGATGAGAGAGAAATGGGTGTGAAGGGACAATGATCATCCCCCTGTATCTTTTGTCCCTAGGAACGTTTGGTCAACTCCATCATTCCGCGGTTTGTTGCCTTGGAGATGATCGCTGATATGTCCAACATAGATGATGACCAGTTGCAACAGCAGTTTCACAAGACCTACATTCATCAGTACAGAGATGTCAGGTGGGAAAGACATGCACAGAGAAATACACACACACATATTTATTATAATACACACACACACAGACAAACATCCAAAGACTTGGAACAGGAAGCAGAAGTCTAAAGGGCAGGTTGTCATGGACTGAACTGAAAGGACTCGGCAGATAATTAATTAAAGATAATATTTACTTTTATTTTTTATTTAGTTATTTTTTTGGTCAGTTCAAATGTTTTTATTTTTGGTCAATAATCTCTGAAAAGGGTCTGATAAAAATGTGTTGGAAAAAAAGTGGTATTTGGCTTGTGCAAAATGTTCCAGGACTAGACCCAAAGTGAAATCTGCTCCCTACAGCATCCTGTTTGCAGACATAAAAGGCTTCACATCTCTGTCCATGATCCTGTCGGCTCAGGAGTTGGTCCGAACCCTCAACGAGCTGTTCGGCCGCTTTGATCGCCTGGCTGAGGTGAGAGGATCACGTGATCAGGCTGATCCTGAGTCAGCCATCCATCCAAGTTGTTTTAGAGGACGTACTGTGTGTGTGTGTGTGTGTGTGTGTAGGAGCACCACTGCATGCGTATCAAGATCCTTGGCGACTGTTACTATTGCGTGTCAGGAGTTCCGGAGCCTGTGCCGTCCCACGCACGTTGCTGTGTGGAGATGGGCCTCGCCATGATCACCACCATCAAGTAACACACACACACACACACTAGTTATGACTCAAACCCTTCACCCCTAATCGCGCCTGGAATCCCCGAATACTGTATTGTCTCCAGGTAGCGGGACGCTTGGCCCTCACCCAAGGCCTCTCTCTGCTCCGTGACCTCTGACCCCTGCAGCTACGTGCGGAGGGAGCTGGGGCGCGAGGTGGAGATGCGCATCGGCGTGCACTCCGGCTCGGTCCTGTGCGGCGTGCTGGGTCTGCAGAAGTGGCAGTTTGACGTGTGGTCCTGGGACGTGCACGTCGCCAACATGCTGGAGGCCGGGGGCGTGCCGGGCCGCGTCCACGTCTCCCGGGCGACGCTCCGCTGTCTGGGCGGGGCCTTCGAAACGGAGGAGGGCCACGGACACGAGAGGAACGAGTTTCTGCGGAAGCACAACATCGACACCTTCCTGATTTGCAATACGCCCGGGGAGGAGCCGGAGGAGGAGCAGGAGCGGCCCGTCAGGTTGGCCCGGCGGTTCGGCCGCGAGGAGTTTGTTAACGCTGGATGGAGCACCGAGCTGCCGTGCGTGAACATAATTGGAATGAACTGTGTAGGTGACCTATTGACCCTTCACCCCTAACTCCTAACCACTTGTGATTGCTCTGCTTTCGCCCCCTGAATTCTGTTCGTAAAATCACGATTGAAGGTCGCGTCAATGCGTCCCATCGAATGGACAGATTGGTATTTCTGATATTTCTTGAAACTCCTCCTCTCGGACCAGATCCTGGCGACCTTCAGCAACAGCTCTCTGTCCCAGTTGGCCAATCAGCTGGCGGTGCAGCGAACAGGAACGCGGGAGGTCAACCAGAGGATCCAGAGGGCCATTGAGGTCAGGAGCAGTGAACGGATGAGACAGGAACACATTACCACCTTCACACAGGAGTTCAAGGACAAACACATAGAGGACAAGGTAGAGGCACACACACACATACATAGCATGAGTTGATTGTTTGCCTTCACGACACATTACATCAGAGTTCAGACGTAATAATTGCAGTCTCCTCAGCTCTGTTTATCAGCTTCTTAGAAACAGAGATATGTATTCTTCCATATATGGACACGATATATTGATTCACCTGTTTGAGATTATTCACATCTGCTTCCTAGTTTTTCCTCATATGAATATTCCCATTCTCTTCCTAGTTTTTCCTCATATGAATATTCCCATTCTCTTCCTAGTTTTTCCTCATATGAATATTCCCATCTTATTCCTAGTTTTCCCAAATGCGTGATGAGATGTTTAAGTCCAACCTGGTGGGATCCTTCATCATCTTCCTCTTCCTATTGGCCGCTCAGTCCCTCATTTCTGCCGCAAGGTGTGTCTTTGTGTGTGTGTAAACATACGTATGTATGGGTGTATTTGTGTGACTGTGTTTTCATGCTGTGTTACATTTAAATAACTTGATTTAAATGTAATTCATTGATTCTCTCATGCTCTTCTGCCTTATCTTTCATCCACTTTCCTTCCCTCTGCATCCGAAATATTTAACACACATGCATACGTAAACTCTCGCACACACACACACACACACACCATAAAACCACCCACCCCTCAGAATGTGTCCAATGCTGGCCCAGTTTGGGGTGTGTGTGTGTGTGTACATGACGCTGCTGGTTATGGTCCTGGCGGAGGAGTTTGAGCCGTGTCCTCTGGCACTGCAGTTCCTCTGCTGCGGGATCCATGAGAGCAGGAGTGCCAGATCCGTCCTCACACTCACCGCAGTCCTCATCAACTTTGGGGTGGCCTCGTCGGATATAGTGAGTTCTAAACGGTAGCACAGACTGGAATCACGTTCCGTTCCCGGACCGAAGGATTCAAACCCACTTTGCTACTCTTAGCTGGAGACATGCTCCACCATGCAACATTGGAATGCTTTGTGAAATTACAAGCCACATCCTATTACACCCAGCTTGATGCCACTAATGAAGGAAGTTGTGATTTCCATGAAACATCTTAGAGGTGACAATGACAAAGACCTCTGGGCAGAAAAGGATCCATAAAAAATCTGGATTATTTTATGAGATCAATTGTGCATTTTGTCTTAAAATAAGTGTTTGTGACTCAACTGTGGCTTAACAGTTGTGTGTTCTTCTGTTTTTTAGCTTTGGTGTGAAGAGTTGGCGGTGGAGCTTGACACTAAAACAAGCTCTCTGCAGAACATCTCTACCTGGCCTGTTGATATCTGTTCTCATCCTGAGGTAAAACCCACACATACAAGTTTCTTTTTCTATATGTCTGAATTAGAAACCCAGAAATACATTTTCCCCACCCCCTAGCCATTACCTTAACCTTATTACCCAAACCTAAACTTAACCCTAACACCTAACCCTAACTTAATGTTATACTAAAAAAGTAAAAAAAAAATCCTAACCTTGTTTGGTTGGACTATTTAAGATATTTTTGTTTAACTCTTGAAAATAATGTTTTTCTACTTCTTGTGATGAAGAACCTCTGTCTCTTGTAGTTCCTGCTTTTCAGTGGAGTGGTTGCCATGGTGTCGTGTGCTGTGTTCTTCAGGCTGCACTGCCTCCTGAAGCTAGGTGTCTTACTGTCGGCTATAGCTGTGTACACCTACCTCATAGAAGTCAGGTAGCACGCAGTGTTTGTGCAACACACACCTGGAGACACCAGATCACGTAGACACATACACACACACACACACACTAACACAAGCTATTGCCAACATTGAATTCCTGTTGTGTTGTTTGTCCCTTGCAGGCACCGGTACCCGAGGAGGAAAGATGTGTGTGTTCTCCTCATGGTCATGTTTGTGGTGGCTGTGCTTTACAACAGTAGACAGGTACGATCTGTTCTCCTTCTCCCTCCACTCTCCAACTCTTTCCTCCGGCCTCCTCCGTCCTCCTTTCTCCCCCCTTCCACTTCTCTCATACACCGTAATCCTTAAAATGGCGTTCACCTCCGGTCCAGCTGGAGGCGACAGCACGGTTAGACTTCCTGTGGCGTCTGCAGGCCCGAAAGGAAGTGATGGACATGAAGGAACTAAGGGAACACAACGAATGTTTGCTCTTCAACATCCTGCCTTCTCACGTCGCACAACACTTCCTGGAGCGAGATCGGCACAACCAGGTAGGGATGTATGTATTTGCATGCGTGTGTTTTGGCTTTACATGTGTGTGTGTGTGTGTGTGTGCAGGCCAGTAATTTCATCTGGTATATGGAGCAGGCTTTTGCAGAAAAGCCTCTGGAATCCCAGCCCCTCATATCGGTCATGGTGGGGCCGGGATTTGGTGCTGGGGTTACACTATGTGGCCTCCAGGTGGCAGGACTGTTCAGGAGTTAGCATGGGGCCATTATAGGACAGACCAGCAAGGTGCCTTCTGTGTTCCTGGGTGTCCCTGATGACCAGCGAGTGTCTAATCCTTTAGCCATGTGTTTTGTTGGGGTTTCTGACTTGATGTTGACGTGTGTTTAGGACCTGTACTCCCAGTCCTACCAACGTGTTGGGGTGATGTTTGCCTCCATCCCAGGCTTCACTGACTACTTCAAACAGGAAGAACTAATCCATCAGGATGTGGAGTGCCTGCGACTTCTCAGCGAGATCATCGCTGACTTTGACGAGGTTACAATCACGTCTACGCTCTGAGTCGCACACCGCAACACGAGTCTCCTATGTGATTGGCTGCCCGCTGATGTGTGTTCTGACGTAAACTTTACTCTGGCCCTCCTCTTATCTCTGTATCTTTGTCGTTGCATCTCCAGTTGCTGGATGAAGCATATTTTCAGGACATTGAAAAAATCAAAACTATCGGCAGCTGTTACATGGCTGCCTCCGGCCTGTGTCCTGACAAGAAGGTCAGTCAGTAACCTCAAAGCCGGCTGGACTCTTTTCCACTGAAAAGTGTCAGTTGAGATACATTTAGTTGTACCATCAAATAACTGAAGCAATCACATTTCAAAAGCGTATCTGTAAATGGCAAAAGCTTTTTACTTCAGTATTTTTTGTAAAAAAGGATTAACAATGAGGGGTTTGTTGTAGGAGTGTCAGGAAGAAACAGTAAGGAGGTGAGTGTTGTAGGAGTGGGAGGAAGGAACAGAAAGAAATGATGTTGTAGAAGTGTGAGGAAGGTACACTTATGAGCTGTGTTGTAGGAGTGTGAGGAAGGAATAATAAAGATGTTTGTGTTGTAGGAGTGCGTGGATCAGTGGCATCACCTCAGTGAACTGGTGCTGTTTGCTCTGGAAATGCAGGAGACGCTCAAACAGATAAATGCACAATCTGGGCACAGCTTCCAGCTCCGTGTTGGTATGCAAACACACAAGAACACACACACACAAGAACACACACACACAAGAACACACACACACAAGAACACACACACACAAGAAGACACACACACAAGAAGACAAACACACAAGAACACACACACAAGAAGACACACACACAAGAACACACACACACAAGAACACACACACACAGTGGTTGAGTTGAGCCAGGAACCAGTTCAAAACAAGACAAAAAGAAATCTGTCTGTGTTTGTAATACGACACTAGCCCAGTGAAATCTGCCCATCCAAAAACAGTACATTATTCATTTGTTAAGTTCTGAGTGAGTCAGAGCAATGCTGACACTTCCTCATCAACAGAACAAGTCACTGTCAAAGATGCTTATCCAGGTCCTGTTCATGAGTATATACATTTTGGCTGACATTGCATCACACCTACACTGTCATCTTGCCTCTTCCCCAGAATGCAATTATTGCAGGATATTACATGTTGTTTGTCTTAACCCAAAATGAACACCCAATCTGACTTCCTGATAATTTTGAAAACACAAAGGCCAGATACGTTTATTTCTATACGAGCAAATATACGGGGTTTGGAACAAATCAATCAACATACTGTATCAAAATACATATTGTATTACCAGAATGTATCCGTGTGGCCTGCACACACACATTCAGGTTAACTCAAATATCAGGCTGCAACAGCTGGTTGTCTAATGAAGCAGTTGACGTTTTGCCTAATTCCTGAGACATAAACATCTTTCCTTTGCTCAGTGGGATTCATTAGCCTGCAACTTTGATAAAAAGGCCTTTGAAATGTTGTTTGTTACAAAACCTCATTTTGTAATTTTAGTATTTGAAGTTGTAAATTTTTTTTATTGAGATTTTACTTTCCGTAGACACACACAGACACAAACTCCACTTGACCTTTGCCCCTTGTCTGTAGGCATAGCTCATGGCCCAGTGGTTGCCGGGGTGATAGGCACCACCAAACCTCAGTACGACATCTGGGGAACGACTGTGAACCTGGCCAGTCGCATGGACACCACAGGAGTCTGGGGGCGCATTCAGGTGGGATCCATCCTCTCTCAGTAAAGTCATTGCTTGAAACCTGTTGTGTGACTGAGCTTTTATTGTTTTGCTTGTTTGGTCTGTGGTGATTCCTAATAACGCCTTTATATTCAGGTCCCAGAAAGCACCAGTCACGTCCTGGCTAGGCGCGGCTTTGTGCGAGAGCTACGGGGCGAGGTCTACGTAAAAGGTGTGAGCGAGTGTCACGGGGATGTCAAGACATACTTCGTCAGGAGCCGCGAGGTGTGTTCCAGCAGCGGAGGTCGTGGGGCAAGCTGCGGGGGTCTGGGCAGGAACACGCTCGCGGCCCTGGTCTTCACCCTGGTCCAAACCAGGAAGAGGGAGAAACAAAGGGAGGCCAATGGAGGATTCCACCTGTTGGAGGTTTCATAAACCCACGGTGTGTCTGCTAGGAACCAAACCTGACAAATGTTCAACGAACTGAAACGTCAGGAGGACCCATCGTGGATGGGTCAGAGGATGTCAGAGGATGGGTTTTACCTGCTGGAGCTGTCACAGGCATCGAGGTGGAGTTACCCAGGGGAGGAGCTAACTGAAGATGTTGAACTGGAGTTGCTCTCGTCCTCTTCTGAACTTAACCATCACTGCAGAAGAAGAGCAAAAGTCATTGAAATTATGTCTATTTCAAAGAACATTACAAAACAAAAAAGGAAACCGATGTAACACAGCATGCATGTGACGAAATGTTTTTTTTGAAGGGAAGCTGGCGATCTATAACTAGAAACCAGGGGATTACTAAGAGATTTCCAGGAATCAAGATGTGGACATCTTTAAAGATGACTGCCTAAGAATGCTTTTCTCTTTTCAGTTTGTAGCTTATGAGTAGTGGTTAAGATTTTGGGAAGGTGAGCAGATACTATGGCTCTGTTTGGAGTTACACTATGAGCTAGACATCAAAGACTTCTGGGTGTTAAAAAACATCCCCATGAGCAAAATTGGTTGAAAATATTTTTTTAAAGGTGTGCTGATCCTCTGTCTATACCTGGGCGAATTACATTGCCTGAGTAGGAAATCACACATTTGCATAAACAAACACCTAATACAACTATAGATCTACTTAATAAAATCACAAAAGCATCATTGTACTGTATATTGTACTGCATATTAACAGCGTCTTTATTTTGATTTTTTTAAGGAGTACTACACATCTTTGTACGAGATCTTCAGTTTATTGACATTTGCTCACATGGACAAGCCTTTATTTCTCAGAACAAGAATAAACTGACACATTTCGCAGAAAGTTCTTTGTTTCTGTCAATTTTGAGTTTGGAATAAAAACGCCCTAATGCTGAAGATACTGAATTAATCTAAAGACCAGTTTTATTCTTCAATCAGCACAACAGTTTTTAGCTCTGGTAACACATAATTGCAAAAGAGTCTTGTAATGATCCATTAGCCTTTTAAAATGATGAACTTGGATGATGAACTTGGATGATGAACGTGCCACACAAAAGTGATAGTTGCTGATAATGGGTCTCTGTGGGCCTATGTAGATATTTCATTGAAAATCAGCCGTATACTGATACAATAGTCATTTACAACATAAACAATGTCCACACTGTATTCTGATCTATCTGATGTTACTTTTAAAGACGCAAGACAAAGACGAGGACATTTCTAAGTGACCTCAGACTTGTTCCTTTTTTTTGTTCCTCATCTTATGTGCTAATTTAAAATGCGTGTCTGGAACATTACACAAGAGCAATATTCTGGAAATGCATTAGAAGAGCCGAAAAATTAAGTATGTTTTGACTAAAGTTTAAAATCAAGTCAAAGTCTTTTATTGTCAAATTCACAAAATAACAGTGTCACACACTAACAGAATATATACATGACAATATAAACTAGCAGCAATTTCAAAGAGTTAACATTTCTAAGTGACCCCAAACTTTTGAACAGTAGTGTATAGTTTTATTTAAACATGGGGTGTAAAAACGACAGTTTCAATTGAGGTTATGGATTGAATTTTACTGACATATTTCATACATACATTTTATACATTTATTCAACCAATATATTAACATATGTTTCCGTTTTATTAGGTGGGGGAGCCCCCCACTTTATTCAGTCTGTTATATATGTATTTATTTATTATTATAGCCACCCTAACTCCTACAGATTTTGCATTAAGGAGACATGACAGGTATCAAAATGTGCTTCTTGTTTCCGATTTCGTTGCTATTGTTTTGTGGAAGGTTTCGTTGCAAGGTTTAGGAAACATTTACGTATTTGTGACAAAAAACATGGAGGCACTGGCCTCTGGGCCAATGTGTTAGTTAGCCACATTGAACGTCTGTTGCCTAACAACCAACGTAAACAAACTTTCCAGATTGAGACCATGCAATTGGCTGCCGGATCTGAAGTTTGCAAGTAATGCTAGCTTGCTACATGACTGTTTTTGGAGTGACAATGAAATGGCACTGACTTCGACCACGGAACTTCGACTTTTGTCAAAGGTAAGTGTAACACAGGTCACATAACGAAGAAAACGTTCTGTGAAATCTAAAAGGATAGTTACGTTAGTTTCAGCCAATCAGGATTCCACAAATTGTTATGTCCCGCCCCTGAATACATGTCATTTTAGCCAGCCTCACTAGATTGATTTCACTATAATGAAAAAAGTATTTGAATAACTATCTGAAGAATTATGAAATATCCTAAAGAAAAAAATTGAAATCGCATCGATGTTTATTCCTCTCTGTTAGCAGACTAATTTGCGTCATTGGTGAGTTTGACGGAAAGTTGCGTCAAAGCGCAGCTGTTATATTTCTATTCGTATCTCGGGTTCAAGATAGAAGCCTATGTTTTCTTCCACCTTGTAGGGGACAGTCTCAAAGAATGACTTGTCGTTTGTGTATTTCCGTAAAGTAGAAGCCCTCCAAATCTCGACCCCAAAAACATTGTATTTCAAGATTCATTAAACAAACGAAAAACCGCACCTATTACATTTGTATTCATATCTCCGGACTGGTTAAAGGCAGCTAGCAATTTTTTTCCAAAAGTCAATATATAATGTTATAATGAATACAATTTTGCTGACAATTATTTGTACTGAACAATAGTTTATAATGACTCAATGAGACATTCGGTTACATATTGCGTACAGTGGAGGAAAAACATATTTGATCCTTGATCCTGATTTTGTGAGTTTGCCCACTGACAAAGAAGTTAGGGTTAGGTTTAGGGTTCATCATTGTAATGGTAGGTCTATTTGAACAGTGAGAAAAAAAAAAACGCATTTCAAATAAGTTAGACATTGATTAGCATTTTACTCAGTAAAATAAGTATTTGATCCCCTATCAATCAGCAAGATTTCTGGCTCCCATGTGTCTTTTATACAGGTAATGAGCTGAGTTTAAAGGGAGTGCTCCTAATCTCTGCTTGTTATCTGTATAAAATAAACCTGTCCACAGAAACAGTCAATCAATCAGATTCCAAACTCTCCACCATGGCAAAGAGCTGTCCAAGGATGTCAGGGACAAGATTGTGCACCTACGCAAAGCTGAAATGGGCTACAAGACCAAGCAACTTTGTGAGAAGTTTACAACAGCTGGTGTGATTATTCGCAAATGAAAAAAACATAAAATGACTGTCAATCTCTCTGGTCTAGGGCTCCATGGAAGATCTCACCTTGTGGAGTTTCAATGATCATGAGAACGGTGAAGAATTATCCCAGAACGACACAGGAGGATCTTGTTCATAATGTAAAGACAGCTGGGGCCTTACTCACCAGAAGCAAACAAATCCATATTCCAACATGACAATGACCCAAACACACGGCCAAGGCAACAAAGGAGTGGCTCAAGAAGAAGCACATTAAGGTCCTGGAGTGGCCTAGCCAGTCTCCAGACCTTAATCCCGTAGAAAATCTGTGGAGGGAGCTGAAGGTTCGAGTTGCCAAACGTCAGCCTCAAAACCCTAATGACTTGGAGAGGATCTGCCGAGAGGAGTGGGACAAAATCCCTCCTGAGATGTGTGCAAACCTGGTGGCCAACTACAAGAAACAACTGACCTCTGTGATTGCCAACAAGGTTTTTGCCAACAAGTACTAAATCATGTTTTGCAAAGGGGTCATGAACTTATTTACACCGAGTAAAATGCAAATCAAGTGTTTTTTTTCTGGATTTTTCTCACCGTTCATATAGACCAGGGGTGGGCAAATATTTTGGCTCGGGGGCCACATCAGGATTTTGAAATGAAATGGAGGGCGCACTTTTGTTTTTGTAATTTGTTAATCATAATTGATTTGGAGGCCAGAAAAGGGCAAAAGTTAAAACATACATTAAATATGTACAGTAGATCCCATATAAGGTGTAAATAGTTAAAATTCTGACTCAGATGTATAA